>JAODLI010041310.1:0-17845 GCA_027575585.1 Percopsis omiscomaycus
CCCCCCCCCCCCCCCCCCCCCCCCCCCCCCCCCCAGAAGCTTGCATGATGTTTAGATGATATTTGTACATTTTCCTAGTGTATCTTTAATAGGATCCCAAATTTGCTGTACGTTCTGGTAACAGCTACGCTCACTGGGGTCCACACGAAACGTCTGCTTTTCGGGGTGGGTAGGGTCCAATAGTTTGAGAACCACTATGTTCTAAACACGGCTTTGTCCCGATACAGCTTTAGCCTTCCGTGTCTCTGCTGCCTGCTTTGGTTTGATGTGGTTTTTCTTCCTGTCTCCCTGGGTTTCCGCGGGTCTCGCTGTCTTCTCTGTGTGGCGACGGTCAGGCTATATGCTGGAGCCTGACCCAGACAAACGGCCCGATATCTACCAGGTGTCCCACTTTGCTTTTAAACTAGCTCAGCGGACTTGCCCTGTTCAGAATGTGAAGGTCAGTCTCTCTCAGTACCGGCCTCAGCTGCCTTGCGTCTGCCTGCCTGTTGGTGTGGTATGGTCTCTCTTGTTGGGCTATGGGTTCTGTCTCTGACCTACGCAAAGACGCGCCTTAAAGTGGTAGTGTGTATTTATTGACCAGAGGGGACAGTGTGGAGTTAAGAGGTCTCCCTGTAAAATATAAACCCTGCATGGGCATGTGCATGTTTGTTTTGAACTTCCTACCAATCGTGTGTCTTGGATTTACATCCATGTCCACGGTTACAATGGCGGTGCAACTTCTGGAAAAAGTAGCTTGAATTCTACCCTGCTTCTACTGTTATGCATGCATAGTCTCCATAAAACATATTGTATTACATGCTACACTACTTTAACATTCTTTATTGACATCAGTTCAGCTGCCCTGGACTGTGATGTAAACATAGTGTTGTGGTGTAAATGTTGTTGTTGTTGTTGTTGTCTGTGTGTCATTTGCAGGAAAGTCAAATTTATAGAAACAATAAATGAATAAATGAATAAATGATTAAAGCTGCAAAGGATAACTTTGGCAAATTGGCAGCCACTCTGGTCGCGAGATGCAACTGCACTCTATAAAGTTTTGGAAATATATATATATATACAGTATTTATTTATTTATTTATTTTACTTTCACCATATTTTCTTTGGCATCTTTTGTTCTAGTGGCAGTTTTTATTTCCATAGTGACTTCATTCCTGATGCATAACCTGCATCATGTACCCTGCCTCTCCAGTACTGCTGTAGCACCAGCATCGACACATCCAAGGGATCTCATGTTATGCTGGAAAGACCGATTCCAATGCCGAATTAAAATGTAATACCATATTTGTTTCTTCCATAACAGCGTTCTCCTATGCAGCTTTAAAGCCTCTGATCTACTGATTTTCTGATTTGAGATGATATCAGACTGTGGGAGTAGTTGTTTACATTTTTTTTAATTCTCTTTAAACAATCTCCAGAACTCTCAAATTCCTACTAAACTTCCTGAGCCAATCAAAGCCAGCGAAGCCGCCGCAGCGAAGAAGAACCAGGCCAAGCCCAGGTTAATATCCGCTTCTTAAACTGTAATAATGCTTCTGATGCGTTTAACAACGCGCTGTGTTGCAGTTGCTCCTTCTTGAAAATGAATATAACATTTAGAAATGTAAAAAGATATGAAAGACACTTAATGTTATTTGGAATATTTGTAATGTCAAGATTTACAACCAGTCTTAACATCCCTGCTCCCAGGCTGACCGATCCGGTCCCTACCACCGAGACCTCCATCACCCCTCGACAGAGGCCCAAAGCAGCCCACGCCCAGCCCGCCGCTGGTATTCTGCCCATCCAGCCCGCGGCGCTCACGCCTCGCAAACGGGCCAACCTGCCTTCTGGAGTGGCTCAACCTCTGGGTGTGTAGTCCTTAACTTCCTGTGTCTGCTGTTGCTAATTAGGTGTCAATTATCAATAATACGCAATCACATCCTCAGGATATGATGATGTCATGTTGATATATTACTCGGTCGCTTGATGGCAACTTACGCATAGCGCATAAGATCTAGTCTAGTCTCATAATTAAATTTCCTAAGCTTTGTAAAACCTCTCATTTTGGGTAAATATAAATTCCACATTCAGTGTGTAATATCGAAGCAGACATAATGAAATCTCTCAGCTAAAAGGAACTGCTTTCAGCAAAAGCCACACCGTTATTCTGTTTGAATGCGACACTGTATAGATGTTTACTTCCCAGACAAATTCACATTGCCGCAAAGCAAAGTAAAGCGCACTTTCTTTGTTGTTGTCTTTGTAGGGGTCAGTCTGAACCTCTCTCAGCCGGCGGCAGCTCTCCAATCACAGAAGGCCCAGACTTCAGCTTTGCCTCAGGCCGCGGTCGGCCAATCACAAAGCAGCTCCATTCAGCCTGGGGCTCAGCAGAAACCTGTACGTACTCGGCTACATGTACACGCAACTGTACGTGATTGTGCCTGAAATGTTTCAGTCAATTCGTGAAAACCTTGAAACTATGAAGAATATAAGTAGCTTATATTCCTTTAAATGTCCTAAATCAGTACTGGGTCGAAGTGGGGCGGGGCTATGCAGGAAATGTTAGGCAATAGGTGAGTCGGAGAGGTGTCAATCATGACTGTACAGGCCAAGACAGCCCTGAGAACAATCTGCAAAAATAGTTTATTTATTTTTTTGCTGTATTTTCAAATTTTATGCGGATACAATTTATGGTTTGAATTATCCAAGGCTACATGTGTACGGCAGTGCCTGTCTGGCTTCTCATGTCCCCTGGTTCCAGTAAATTCCTTAAAAACACTATTATTGTCTCGTAAATCTGGGAGAACCTTAAGCTGGTTGGCAGATGTTGTCCGTCCATGTTTTGTGTGACAGCAAGCGCAGCCAATAGCGGCCCCGGGAGCAGAGGTCTCGGCAGCAGTGGGCGGAGCCTCCGCGTCCAAACCTGCTGCCCAACCACAGGCTCCGACCACCCCTGCCTCCGTGGCCGGTGCCGTGCAGCAACAAGCGACCCAGGCTCCTCCCAGCCCCGCCCCTCCCCAGCGGCCCGCCCGACGCAAGCAGGCCAGCCAGGCAGCCGCTCGGGCGTCGCCCACCAAGACAGCCCCCGTCCAGCCTGTAGTCCAGCCCTCCCCTGGCCCCGAGACCGACCAGAGCACAGCCGGGATGGAGAAGAAGACGGTAAATTTGCACTGGAGCACCGCCTTGCCTTGCTGGCTGCCAGTCCCCATCGGCTCTGCCGTCCCATAATGCACCTCTCTCTCTTTATGGTTTTGGGTGAAGTCATTCCCAGCGGAACCAACGCGACGCTTGTTTGTCATTTGTCATTTGTCATTTGTTGCCAGGAAACCCCACCAGTGACGCTAGATGTTTTGGTGTTTTTGGCAGGGGGATTTTATATATTCTAGTTTTTATGATCTTTTAAAGGGTACACTCCTTGATTTTAATCCAGAATTACCCTTGTGGTTCGAGTTCAGATTATTTTTCATATGACTCAAAACGGGCTCTGTTTAAAAGCAATGAAATGCTTTGTCACGACAGTTTTGCAACCCACAGGCAGTGCAGCACAGCTGTTAAAATGGTAGAATTGTCAGTAAAGTAGCTGTTCTGAGCGTAACTTCCAGTTACTGCCGTGAAATGCGCTCAGCTCATCTGGGAGGCTGGCAGTAGTGTTTGTTATTCCACAGTGTTTAGGCTTGTAGCGCGGGAAACCAGTGTTACAAAGGCATTGTTGTTTTACATTAAAACTACGCCTCCCCCTACAGAGCTCTCAGAATGTACCCTTTAAAGTAAAGTATATACAAAATTCCTTTTGTTTGGACATAGACAATAACTAGGGCCATTCATAGGGTTGCAAGCGGTGAAGCATGGCTCAAAAAGTTTGAGAACTGCTGGTCGTCAGTGATCAGTATTTCTGTTTTATTTTTGTCATTGTTTAGTGCTTGTCTTTTCTTTTAATCTGATACTGTGTGACTCTTCATTAATTTAAACATTGCAAGTTAATACCTCACAGTACACAAGAAAAGTCAAAGTCAAACTGTTCAGGAAGTCTCCGTTGGGAGACTTTTAGGCCGGCGTAGTAGGCCATAGTCCCACTCCTGTCTGCACGACTTTAAACTGGAAAGACTACCATCCCGTGTACAGTACGTTACTGGCCAGTGTCTCACGCCACATAGATTCGGACATCTTACCAATAATGGCTACTAATACAACTACACCCTACATGCTAGTGCTGCTGTGTTTAGCAAGCTTGACGCAATAGCTGGTGTAATCGGTTTTTAGATTTTAGTCATTTTGAACAGTTAATTAATGGCAGGTTTGTTGATGGTACTTTTCTCCTGTGTTGCTCGGCTGTTTAACCAGAGCCAGACTCCACCCGCTTCTCCGAAGCCCGCTGATGTAGCAGCTACAAGACCAGCTCCAGCTGAGACCTTGCAGGCCGCTGGTCCTGACGCTCTCCTGAAGGACACCTCTCCAGAACTCCAGGGAGCGGATGTATTCGCTCCCAGCAACCAGTAGGTCACACAGCCAGCAGATCTCGGTTGCACTCAGTTGCTAAACCACTTGGGCTTCGTGTGGGGTGTTTCACTGGCCCTGACGATGTCAGCAGTGACACACCTGTCTACAGAGGGACTTGGTGCTCTGGGAACAACTCCACAGTCTGGGGAAAAGTCCCGGGCACAGTTTTTGGAATGAATGATTCAGAATGGATCCGCACGTGTCCCGATGTCTTCCTGTGTTCTCTGCAGGCCCCAGCAGCAAGGCAGCCCGGCTGAGGCCCCTGGGTGTGAGCCAGGCCAGGATAGCAGCACCCCGACCCAGCCCGCATGGAACCCGTTTGATGACGACAACTTCTCTAAGCTTAGCGCCGATGAGGTCATTAACAACAAGAAGCCTAACGGTATGGCTCCTGTGTGTGTGTGTGTGTGTGCCGTCTTTCTGTGGCAGTACAGTCTGTTCACCTGTTCTCTATCTCTAACAGAAATGGCAGAAACAAATGTAATGCCTGTGGAGGAATTGATCCCAGGCTTGCTGGCCTCCTCTCCAGAAAATCCCCCCGAGCAAACTGGTATAAATACACATGAACTACGATTGTTTTTGTTTTTTCTCAAATCCATACAATGTTATATCTTTTTTTTCCTGATACTGTTAGTTGAGTATTAATATATCCTAATGACAAAGTCCTCCACACTGCACAAAGCTCCATCCTCACTGCTGTGTCACATTAGCATTAGTGATGTATGCTAGATGGTCATCTTAAAGGGACACTCCTCTCCTAGCTTGTTTGGAAACACAACTGTATAAAGTGTGGGAGGGGCTTGCACTCTTCTTGGTTTCAACCAATCAGCGTTGTTTTATGATTCTAACTCCTCCACTGGCGCAGTTGTTTCCAAACAAACTGGGGCAATTGTTTTGGAGGTACTGGAGGCGCCATAATGTCCCTTTTTAAGTGTTATTGTACAATTCTATATACTTTGGCTTGAATCGGTCTCTATTGCTGAAGTTTAAACACCCATATAGAATCTGAACACAAATGTTCCTCTACAACCTCTACATACTTTTAGTTGAACAGTCTTCAGAACTTCTTGACCTGCAGCCAGACTCGCTGTTGGCGGTTCCCGGCTCCCTCCATGTTCTAGAACTCTCCAATACACCAGGTAAAAGAAATCTCTAGTTTTTGTTGTTATTTCTGTAAAGGTTCTTTCTACTATTTATCGTGATTTCCATTGTTCTTGATCTCATTTGGCTGGCCAATAGAAAAGTTGATAGAAGGACTGAAGTCTCCGGACGTTTCCTCACTCATGCTACCAGACCTCCTGTCATTGGGCGATCCGTTCGGTGGCTCTGTGGAGGAGCCCGCCAAAGGTTTGTTTTTGTCTTCACCTAAATCTCAGATGTTAAAGTAGGCTACTGTTTGATCAGCGTTACTAAAGGCTTTCGGAATTGCTAAATATAACAATTAGGCCATTTAGCAGACGCCTTTATATAAAGTGACTTAAAGTGAGTACAATTCCAAGTATTAAGGTGCATGTAGGTTTTTAGACACGTACCTTGCTCAAGGTCCTTTCTGATACAGCTGTTACGTTTGCTTTCAAACGTATTTAACAGATAGAATTCAAATGTAAGATATATATAATAAACACATTTGTTTATTTTCATTTCATTCAATTTTCTATTTTATGGACAAAAACACTTTTTTTATCCACGGGATGTTTTGCTTTAAAGATGACCTAAACTATTGAATGCTGTTGAATGGAGTTTTATAACACTACTTGATATAAAAGTTATCAAGACGTTTGTCTGCCATTTCTCTAAAATGTTTTGTCCTGGACATTCTCAGAGCCTCTGACGGCAGACGACTGTCTTCTGGACTCGCTACTCTCCGGCCCTGCCCCCCATGTGGGGAACAGCGCCCCCTCCTGTCTGTCTTCTACGCCAAACTCTGCTGCCTGCGCTTTGGATGAGCTAAGCCTGTTTGCTGGAGACTCCATGCAGCCCAAAGCAGGTAGTGTCTTCTCTTCTGTCGCTCTACTGAGAGGGTTTTAAGAGCAGGGGCGTCACTACAGGTAATGCTGGTAATGCGATGGCATTGGGGCTTCGTGTCAGTTAACCTCTACTGTACCAACACTTCCCATGTAAGACTTTGACTAGACCATCCTGCGTTGGGGCCCGGCCAGTGTTGCACGCCACCGTTGAGGACGGTTTTAATTGGCTTGTGCTGTCCCTCTGCTGCACGTCCTGGGTTACGCTAATGCGCGCACACACAGGCCGGCATCGCCTCTCAACTGCTGTCGTCTCTGTCTCTCTCTCCGCCTCCGCAGAGTCCTCTCTGCTGATGTCAGACTTTGAGCAGTACGTGACCGAGGCCTGTACGGAGGACGAGTTTGACCCCATCCCCGTCGTGGGCCGCAAGAACTCGGCCTCCCAAGGTGAGAGTCCCACGTCTCCAACCGTTAGCGTTTCTCAAACAGAGGGTACGTACACCCCTAGTGGTACATGGAGGTACTGCAGGGGGTACGTGAAAGAAAAAGGAAATCGCACAACAACAAGAAAACGGTGCTTACACTGTAGGTCGGGTTCGGCGGCTGTGAAATATATATAGTATATTCTAGATTATTTAATGCAATAATATTCTGAATTAAAGTGTTTTTTTTTTTTATTGAGCTCTCTTTAATATATTTAAAATGATGATATATTACCTTATTTATTAATTGTATGCGAGATCCACTGCGGACAGACCTCAGATTGTATAGCCCGTCAGTCTGTTGTATTTCTTTAACCCTGTCCTTGGTTGTGCTTTTTCTGCCCACCCTTGTCTGTTGTGGGCAGTTTCAGGAAGCCACTCCCGTAGTAACAGCGGGGGGTCTGAGTCCAGCCTGCCCAGCCTGGCCCGCTCCCTGCTGCTTGTGGACCAGCTTATCGACCTCTAGGCGACCTCTAGGCGACCCCTAGACGACCTCTAGACGACCCCTAGACTCTCCAAAACCGGATAATGGTGTTCCCATAGCTCTGCGACTATCACACAAAGGAGTGGTTCATAGATTTAAAAAAAAAATTAATAATGTCCTCATGAAATCATCCCGCACCCCCCCTAGTTTGGGAACCACCCCCACCCCCCACCCCCCTTACCCCGTCCTCACGACTCTGTCCGTCTCCCAACTGCCCCTTCCTGCTCATCCCCTCAACACCTGTCATCTCAGTTTCTCCAGGTAACCAACTGTCCTCTGGCCAGAGCACTGACTAACTACATACATATGCTGTAAGTTGCATAGATGAGCCCTTGCCCCGGCCTGTGGTGGTTGGAACATGACGCTAACATTGTTTCTGCGGCGTTGCTTTGTGTCTAATGGCAAGCGAATAGGTGAATATTATTGTTGTAATGTACTGTAGACATACCGTAGGTAGATGTGTTTGTATATATATTCTTGTGCACAGGTGAAATCATCTTATGCCTTTTGACTTAACTAATTCCTCGAGTTATTTGCACATTACGGGGTGAAATCTCGGCAAATTAGGCAAATGTATGTCTTCTAAGGGAGACCTTGCTTGAAGAAAAAAAGAAATACGTTTTTTTTAAATGACGTGGCCTAAATTGCACTGCAACTATCCCTCCCTCTTGGCTGGTTTAAGACTTTATATCTCCAATAAGTATGCTTAAATATCCTGAGAGGTGGGAGGCTGGATATGGAACCTGAACCACCTCTGTGTTCCCTCGCAGGCTGTGGTACATAGGATGTTTTAACAAGCTTACAGGGCGTCTGTTGCTAAATGCATCATAAATGCTCGCTGCCATTTATGAAGAAAAGTTCAAATAATCCAAAGGTTTATCCCATTTGAAACAAAGTATCACGTCAACAGTCAAGGTTTACATCTTGTTTTGTGTTTTAGTGCGTTGTCCTACCGCTAACATGTTAGGAAAGCAATAGGTCAAGTTGAAATGACAAGCAACAAGCATTTAGCAGTGTTAATAGCCATGCACCATTTTGGTAGAAAATGCATGTAAAACCCTAAAAATACTATGTCATCTGACTAATGGGGAGATTTACAATATATTTATAGAGCATCGGTTAATTTTTTTGTCGCACTAACATAGATATAATAAAGTAGATGCTTTCTAAATTAGTCAATTCATTTAAAAATATTTTTATTCCACATCTATCCTAACATCCATCGATCTTAGATTCCAATCATGTTTCCTGCTAGAACATATATATATATATATATATATATATATAATATGTGTGTGTGTGTATATGTTCTAATCCAGGTACCTGATTGGTTCTTCCTCTGTAAATAGAAATTCATCGTCTGTTTTGTCTGTCATTTAGCTTTACTTGTGAAAATATATATATATTCATAGTTTCCTGTTAATAAATGTTAATATGAATAGAGTGTTAGAGAATGAATGTATGAAATAAATATTAGTCTGTAATAAAATATGATTCTTAATATCATTATCATTGAAGAATATTGAAGAATACTATATCTCATTCCTCTTTGTGAAATTGTGTATTTAAGAGGTTTTATTCTTCCCTATATCTACTCGATAACTGTCATTACAAAACTCATACAGTTGACAATCCTATTCTTGGCCTTTTAACTTTTCCATCTTTTATTCCATGTCGTTGTGAATATGAAGTCAGCCTGACATGTTTGTTTGTGTAGACTGCTGAAGGATTATATTTTCGTTGAAAACATTTGACGGTTTACTGCACAAGTAGAACTATGTTGTTTTATTTCATACTGTCTTTGCTCTAAGTAGCAAAGCCAGAACTTTGCTGAAATTGTGCTCTGTAAAGCTGTTTGGCTTTACCAGTTTTAGTGATTTTAAAAACTTTGTATCAGAAAAGCATGGCAGTGTTGTTGAATGTCATGTTAATGTGTGTTGGTGTACAGTGTTATGATCAGTGTGGGTGTGTGGGTGGTTGTGATTTACAGTAGCCTATTTGTGTTGTTCTTTAATCGTGCTGCAAATACTAAACGTAAGTTAGGTTTCTTGTCGAAAGCACAGTGTTCCTCTCATCCCACCCCTCCAAAATCACTCTCAGGTGGTAAAGAGATATCTCTCGCTCTGAGAAAGAGTACCATTGGCTTAGCCCGGTTATGCGGGCTAACATTGACTAATATACACCCCCGCCCCTTCCCTATCTCTATTTTGGAAGTTTGCACTCCATATTCCTCTTCACGGTCAGCTGGCATCACTTAAAAAGGTTCTATTGTGTGTGGGGGGTCTCTGCGACGCATGGCTTCATCAGCCCATGGAGGAACTGAGAGGCGATATTGGCCACACAAACACTGGTTGCTTCTTGTTGAGGGCGAAGTAACGGCGGTAGCTAGGCTCCTCATGAAAGGTTATGGTGGGGAATGAGGAAGCAAATCTAAATCCGGTATGCATGTAGGTTTGTGATCTAGATTATTCCGCGTTTGGAAAAACACTGCTCCAGGATCTGCTCCTCCTCAGACTTGTTCTGCAGTAAACTGCTTTAAACCATGGAAGGGAAGTGAACATTTTACTTTGAAGAGTGGACCTACATTATAACTGTTTAAACAAGCTTTGAAATGATTTAAACATGTATATTTACTGTATTTATCAACCTTTTGTGTGTGTGTGTTTTATTTAAATTTTTTATTGTTGTTTTCTACCTTTCTACCTTCTCCCAAAGTGTTCACAGAGGTACCTTAAATGTCTTTCATAAATAGTTTTTTCGTTTGGCACATAGTGAGTATATAAATATCCCTGGATATATAAAAAAAAAAGTAGATGTGTGTGTGTGTGTGTGTATTCCCGTGGTTATATTGGCAAAAAGAAACATTGAACTTGTACTGGTTAATAACACATGCCATACAGTACAATGTCAGTGTACTGCATGAGAATACAGATTACAATTTCTGTACAAACACACAAATTTACTTTTCTTCTTGCCCAATAAAAACAACAAAAACAAAAAGGTTTTAAATGTAACCATTTTCTAAAGCAATTTAATTGAGAGCATTTTTTTTCCCACACAGGTGTGACTATTTTCCAAAGCAGCTGTATCTCAGGCTTATGTACTGTATGAAGCTTTATTTATACAGTCTTTGGTATGAAGGTTTGTGTTTTCATAACCCCGCTGGTCATTTGCAGTTAACTGTCTGAACCTATGCAAACCCTCAGCTTGCCCCTGCATACTAATGTGCTATTGTAGCCTGTACAGCGGCAAAGCCATGCTATTACATGTCATGCCATGCCATGCCATGCGTGAGGCCGGTCTATATGATGTTTAACCACAGACGCCCTCCATGTCCTCTGTTTTGCCAAAAGTGAACCCTGTTGATCCTGATTGATAACCTGAGTGTTTTGGAAAGCCTCTATTTGTCTTTATGGGACCCGAACCTGCGTCAGAGCTGTGTATTGTGCTCCTTCTATTTTTGTGAGATTATTAAAATAATTATAAGGGATGGCAAATAAAATACAAATGTGAATGTCTACGTGTTGAGTATTGGATTTGAGCGTAATTTTTTTGGTCTCCACGTAGCTTCCTTGGTTATTATAGCATAGTTATTATAACACACACTCAATATACAGTATGTATTACCAACCTCATGTAAATTACAATAAAATCTTCACTGAATTATAGTTCAGATAATGAAGATTTAAATGAGTTTCAGATAGTCTTTATCTGAATACAATTATTCATTATGTTTCAGCAAGAATTATATCCTGAAATGTTTCAGAAAGGTGAATGTTTTTATAATGTAATATGCTTTACAGTTGCTACACTGTAGGTGTCCAGCTGATTCTGCAGGTAAGGCAAATATTTTCATGTAATAATGAAATCTAAAGCTTAATTTTGAAAGTATCATGTTTTAATAGTTTGTGTTTTTGACAGAAAAAAATTTAGTAGTGTCTAGTTAGTTAATTGGCTAGTTTTATAAATGTCTTTGTTCACAGCTGCTGCATGTTGTACCATGACCATTATTCCTTAAGTTTGAATATTGTATATTCTATATAATAACATAGGTTAAATGTAATTTTACAATTTAGTTAGGTTCTTTAGTTAGATCCACCATGAGCCTATTTTTTTATCTAGGACTTCTAGAACATATGTCGATTGTTCATACGATATATGGAGTTACATTGCAAAATGCAATATCTTCTATTGAATATAGAAACAATAATATAGAAGATTATCCTAAATAGTTTGTATAAAATAGCATTGCTCTTTAGGATCCACAAGAACGTTTTTTTTCCCCCAAAGCTATTTGTATCACCAGAAGAGGGCACCGAACAGTTATAATCCAGCCTACAGTATGAAGACTGTGGCCACATTTTTTATGAAAAATACCTACAAATTAAAGACACTCTAAAATCAGATTTTTCCCTCTGCAAACTTCTACAATGGTATTCACTAACATACGCACATAAAACAAGACGTGTACCTTTTTGGTACAAATTAGCAGTTTGTGGTCAATAGATTTAGATAGTTTAGAATGTTTAAATGATGGAGTGTGTAGACATCCCAATACTTTACTCTAAGTAGAGCTTAGCGTTCATAAACTCTTCCAGATCTTCCATGCCATCATGGCTAGCCTGTGCTAATATCCCTATAGTGCTGGCACATATCATGCCACCATGAGCTCACTAGAAGCAGGAACGTGGCTCTGTCTGCGAGCCTTTTAGTTGATGGTATAAGCTTACAGGTCCGAAATATTTGTTTTATATATCTGGGTGTCAATATATTTTTACTGGGACTTTAATTAACTCACTTTACAATACACTTTACAACACATTCTAGCCACATGAATGTTAAAATCACATTACTTATACAGCCAAGTAAGTTTAGCAAATTATTGTACCATAAGCAAGCCAACTTTTCTATTCACTGTTACTGCTTTTTATTAATAATTGGACATCAACTAGTATAAATGCACATTTTAATTATACAATAAAACGGTCAACAAATATTCTTCTAAGACAGCAAATAAAAATAGTTTAAAAAGCCAACGAGAAATACATACAAGTCAGTATTTACTTCGTTTTATTTTTAAGATAATATTTTATTTACTGCATAAAGCAGTGAAACGTCAGCATCAGATCAGATCTAATTCAAATCAGTTCAATCGTTACGATACAGCTGATTTGATACAGGAACGTGAAGCAAGTAAAAATGTATACACAAAAAGCTCAATTGCTTAGCTCAATAGTATTTTTAATAGTCAAAGCTGGGCTCACTACGCTAAACATTTACCTGCTATAATTAAAAAGAAAAGCAGTATATGTGAGTAAAGTACATCACAGTTTTATATCAAAACAAAGCTGTTTGTATCAGGAGATGCAATGTTCTCCCACAAAGGTTGTGTTTTCATTTGATTTTGTTGACTCTTTAGTGGGATATTAATAATAATATCAAAAAGTACGACACAGATTGCCATTGACTGGGGACGAATAGATGCGATTATGGCAGATTATGGGAAAATCCAGAACACAATCCAAATCTAGGAATATTTTGAAAGACTTTTCATTTGCCGATAATATCACGCTGAATTTCTGTATCTGGAAAAGCGGAGGACGATTTTCAGTTAAATGTTGAATAAAAGTCAGCCATGGGTCGAAGAGGAAATTATCTTTAATTCAACTGTTTATTTATCGTTTATTCTTCAGCCGTGGCGGAGGTTCCAACCTCTGCCTCCACCTTTGCTTGAAAGAAATGTCCGAACCAGCTGGAGGAAGTTCATTGCAGGCAGGTCCTGGTTTCACAGGATGAGGAATCCTTGCTGCTGGTTGGACGAGGCTAATAGGAGGGGCGTGGCGGGGGGCGGGACGGGGGCGGGGCCCTACAAGGAGGAGGTCCCTGTGGCGGAGGGGGCAGCAGGGAGCCAGTGGGGGAGGGCGGCGGTGCGGCAGCGGCGCAGGGGGGCGTTGGAGAGGGCGGGGCGCTCTGCGGCAGGGCTCTGCTCGGCGGCGGCGGGGTGTAGGGCGGAGGGGTGATGGAGGAGGAGGGCGGAGGCGTGGAGGGCAGGGGGGGCAGGGTGGATGTGGGCGAGGGAGGCAGATGGGAGAAGCCGTCGTCCTGCGCCGACTGGCGGAGGGCGTAGCTGTGGGGCAGGGTGTAGATGGGCGTGGCCGGGTGGTTGTAGATGGGGTAGCGCGGCGCCGGGTACGACCTGCCGCGGGTGAAGTTGATGCACCGCCCCTGTAAACAAATACGCAATTAGCTCATTTAGCAGACGCTTTTATGCTAAGCCGCTCAGAATGAGTACATTACTAAAGTATTACATGGAGCAGGTAGGCGTTAGGCATCTAGCTCAAGGATGCTTACAGGTAAGGGCTCGAACCCACAACCTTCTGGCTGGGAGTCCAACACCCAGACCACTAGACTATGCTGCCCCCAAACCAGACAAACACTATTAACTGCTCACAGTGAGCCTGAATCAGTTAAAGTGAGACTCTTCCAGCGCACTCAGTAAACTGTGCTTTGTTTGGCAGACGCGGCAGGGCAGAGCTCTCGGTAGATGGAAAGAGGAAATGCCATTACTAGTCCTTTTTACTGTGTCATGGAAGAACACAGAGGGCCTGCCAAGCCCCGCGCTGAAGCTAGGACCCGCCATCGCCTGCCGCCCAATGGCTTCTGCAGACGGGAGCGTTCCCCTGGAGGGAATACTGTAACTGAGTAATGACGTGTGTGTGTGTGCGTGCGTGCGTGCTCGATGTGTGCGCTCGCTAACGTCCTTTGTGCGTTTTTCTAATTAGGCGCAGCTGAGAGCTTATTTACATACAAACTTATGGAACATATTTTGACACTGTTGTTTTGTTAAGTTGGGACTTAAATTTAGTTTTTACTGGCTTCTTTGATCTCAAAACTGGGCCTCCTTTCCAGACATCTTTTCTACTTTTTTTTTTCTCCCTGTGGTGGTGAATTAAATACAAAAAATCCTCCTGCCAAATTCTGACACAGTGAGTCGTCTTATTTATTGTGTTATGGTGCAGCAGCAAGATAACTACTTAATCTACTTGACAAAGTACAAATGTAACGTTTAGCTGGTGGAGAATTCACCTTGTCTCCAGGATGGGGTCTCATCACAGACACTCTGTCGTAGCCCCTCCTCAGAAGCACCCACAGGGCGTCCAGTTTACCCTAAACAAAGACATTACAACATATTAAATAATACATATTATTATGCCTATTAAAAATGACCTGTTTTTCATATAAAGCAATTATTTTTAAAATACTGTACTACTTGTTGTAGGTTATATACTGTATATGTAAGGTTACACAGTAAGGTCATAGTTTTACCAGCATGAGCATTTCCAAAAACATTGTCCCCCTTCCCAAGATCCCTCACTCCTTACCCTGCTGATGATTAACAACTTCTAATGACTGAAGTTAGCTCCTGTATGTTAAACCTGTATGACTTGCAGGTTTGTAGAAAAGAGAATATAACTAGAAAATATGGATAAATTTATGGATTTTTATGGTGTTTGTGTTTAAATTAATCTTCTTTAGTGTTTTATTGTTTGCATCTAGTTCTTTACTTTGGGAATTCTGACCTTAAAATGTACATACTGTAGGAAGAATGGCACAAATAAATAGAAAAGAATGTATTTTGTTAGCAATAACATCAGCTCAACAGATTTCATATGCAGAGGTTAGCTGAGTTCGTGTCTGGTTCCTATTACGCTCAATTCAGCTGACTAATATAATATGAAAGAAATTCCATTAACTGTTTCCTGCTAACACATGCTTCAGTAGAACACTAGAAACTCAACTTTATTATTTACATCACAACAGATTAGAATTAGGATTAGAAAAATGTCTTCATGCCTTCAGAATAGGCGTTATTTTGTTACAAATTATCATCTGGATTTAAAAACTAAAACCAGTTACAGAATCACTTAGCTCAGACATAATGTAAACATATGTAAAGCATTATGGAACATATGTAAGACAGCCACAAAAAAACGTAAACCTGAGCGACACTGAGACTGACAATTGACAGAGTGACGTAGAACGCTATCGTGCTATGGAGGAGTGTACCTTGAGAATTATTTAGGCCACTGGTTGAATAAACAAACCTTGATGGGGGAATACCATTTGTGGGGGCGGAAGGGTTTGCGCATGCCGTTGTTCAGCGTCCGGGTGGGATACAGATCAAACTCGTGCTCTGGCATCACCACGCGGGCGTTCTTGGCCTTCTCCAGCTTCGCCCCCTCCTCGGTGGAGCCTTTGTCCCCCCAGCGGACCTATACAAGTTAGTTAGTTGATTTACAGTATATTGAATGATGGTTACATGGAACAAATATTACATGTAACCTTTCAATACTAGTTAGAAATAGATATCTGATTATTCACCATGAACTAGAGGACAGAGGACAATGGGACATTTTAACCTTAAACCATCTCAAACCTTTTACTATAAATAAACGTCACTTAGGCAATCATTTCTGGCTGATTAAAGGACCAATAAGCAGTTTTCCTCCAAAAACTGTGTTTGGACTGTACACTGACACCTACTGGCGTAGATGCAGCCATGCCGATGCACACACACCTTATCGGTAACCATGGTGACCTCTATGGTAGGGGGACCCGCACTATGTCCAATAAAATAGCTCATTCTGTATTGTACAAAAGCAATCTGAATCTCCCCTATAGTGTTTAGGCAGAATACAAATATTACTATAGGTGTTGGTTAATACATTTGCAGCCTCTGTTTACCTCCATCCTCTTTATGCCCCCAACCCCACGGCCCCCATAGTAAGAAGCATCCACGGTGGGCCACCTCTTTCTGGGGTAGCCGTCCTCCTCTTCATCCTATAGCAGGAAAACACTCATAATGCAGTACAATCTTACAATCTGCTTAACAGCTAAACACTACATAGTGGGACCACTGACAGGCATTACATTGTTTTTTTTAAACATTTAGCAGTTGTGATGCAAGAAACAAATGAAGCATCATACAGAGCTGTCCTCCATCACCGGTGGGGGTTCATGAATGACCTGTGAAGATGAAATAGGTAGCTGTGAGTCTCTCAGCATGACTAGCAAGCTACATGCTAATGCCGATCTGCAAACGTGTGCTTCATTAGCTCGATGGGTTCATTAAAGATGTAATCCTGAACTTTCCAGATTATTGTAGCCTATCATTGTGACATCTTCGGAAGGATAATAGGAAACCACCTCGAAACAAACAGACTATATGGACAGCCCGAAATCAGCAGGAAATGTACGCTTACGCTAACACAAGTAGCATATATATATCAATACTATTCAGGTCCATGAGTCCAGATATTGGACGTACCACGGTGCAGCAGAGAGGCCAGAACCACCACAGCAGAGCTATGGTCAGCAACAGCAGGAGGATGAGGAGAGCGATGGCCACAAACTTCCCATCCGACTGTTGGGAGCAAACATACAGGTCAAATAGGCAGAGAGCATTGTCAAGGGGGTTTCTCCAGTTTTAAGAAAATCTAAAGAGCCAATAGGTGCCTTTATGGGCGGGGTAAATATTGGTGACATCATCAGCTGTGATAGAATATGACAGAACTAGACAGATCATATCAGACTGAGTAATGGAAATGCAATGGCCATTCAGTCGGAATATGAGGCTAGGGCTGTTTTCTTGGGGATTAAAATAAGGGGTGGTACTGTTTGGCTCTCATTGTGGTAAAACTATGACCTTCGTAAAATTACTTTTTTTTATATTGTTTTTATTTTTGTTTAATTATCTTAATATAATTTATAGAAAATGAAATGTACACATTTTGAATTGTGCTTTTTATGGTTCTTTTTTATGCTGTTAAATACCAATAAAATTGCTTCATTGATTGAGGAGGTTGTTTTCTTGGACAGAAAACCATCATTATCTCTACACTGGAAATCTTGTATTAACTATGGCGTCAGACCAAACATCTTCACAGTACAACAATGTGTTGTCTGATTTTGCAGCAATACAGAATGAGAAACAGGTGGAGATAAAAAAAATAAAAAATAAGAGGATGTTTCATTGTTTTGATTCGGTAATAATGTGCTTTCACACCAACAATCCTTGAATAACCCTAAATCCTCATATGGCGAGCAGGCACTGTACCATCCAATCATTACTCCAATGTGGCTACGATTTTATTTCTTTACATGTTTTCTCCCGGTTCCACAGATAACCAGGGACAATGATTGAACACAGCTGTATCTTCAGCTTGACATTAAAATCCTGAATAAAATAGAGGGAAATGTCACCTCTCCATCACTGTTCTGCAAGTTTTCTGTGCCGTTGCGTGCCACTTTAAATTCTTCATATTTTGATATTCAGGGGCAGGATAGTCTAGTGGTTTGGGTGTTGGACTCCCAGCTGGAATGTCGTGGGTTCGAGCCCCAGAGTTGGCCTACCTGTAAGCATCCTTGAGCAAGAT
>JAODLI010041320.1:0-17845 GCA_027575585.1 Percopsis omiscomaycus
TAGGCCAACGCTAGCAGACTAGGCCAACGCTAGCAGACTAGGCCAACGCTAGCAGACTAGGCCAACGCTAGCAGACTAGGCCAACGCTAGCAGACTGCCATATGGTTTAAATTAGCTGACTAGCCTTGCTAGCATGAGTAGCAGCCTTGTTAGCATTCATCCACTGTCCCATTATCAGTCTGACATTCCTACCCAATCTAACTAGTGATGCTAGTGATGATTCCGGCTCGGGGGCAGCGCTCATTGGATGGCCTTTCCCAGTCAATGGCCAATAAGAACGCACTCATTTTCAAGTGACCTCTTTGATATATTAAGAATGGAGAGACAACGATCAGAATAAGGGTGGGATTTTGTTTTTGTAGGATTTTCTGCACACAAATGTATGTAGTCAGAAATTCGCACAAATTCTGTCCAAATATGCAAAATCCAAATACAGAATAGGGAGAGATGCCAGACTTGAAAACAGGCAGCTAGACCGCATGGGAGGAGTGAACAGACGCTTACAAACACTCTAGAAGACAGAACATTGAGACAAGGGAGAAAAACTAAACACAGTTAACTAATGGACGCCAACTGAACTAAATATGCATTTCACGTTCTCAACTGCGAACAGCAAGCAATTAAAAGCATCAACAGACAGTCGGATAAACACGACAAGAGGATAGAGAGGAAGAGAGAGATTGTAGATTACTTGCATACCTCGTGCCTCTTCTGCCTCTACGGTGGCTGTGTAAGCGTGAGTAGAAGTGCCATGCCCAAAACCAATGGAGAGAGAGTGGTAACGTTATCAATGCATTCAGTCAGTCCTGTTATCATTTAGTCAAAGAACATAACAACCCCCTCCCCCCCCCAACCACCCAGTCCCACCCAATCCAATATGGTAGCAATTCCAGTCGTAGGTTAGTGAAGCAGTACAGGGCCTAACAGGCTGGTTAGATCTGCAACTCCCAAACTGGCCACTGGGGGAGGTGTTGTTGTGTGGTGCAGGGAGGGGCGGTATGACCAGAAAGTTGTTTTACTTTTGTATAAAGCAAACGGGAAGTGTAAACACAATGTGCTATTAATGATTTTTTTTTAAAGGAAATCAATATTTAATATCTCAATAATTTGCCATCATTATGATAATCATCGTTGGTTGTTAATTAATAACAGGCCACTATGGTGAGTAAATAAAGCAGGCCGTTTCATAGAAGGGTTCAAACAGGGAGACATTCTATCTATATCTATCTATCTATCTGGCATCTAACACGAGATCTTTAAAAACAACGTAAGGAATCTGTTACACATCTAAACTGATAGCACTTGTGTCTGCGTGTGTCTGCGAGGGGTGGGTGAATGGGTGGGTGTGTGTCTGTGAGGGGCGGGTGGGTGTGAGCGTGTGTGTGTCTGCGAGGGGTGGGTGGGTGGGCGGGCAGCACAAGGCCTTTGGGTGGCTCCAGAGCGGTTAGTCTTGCACTGAGAGTGCAGGCGTAGGAGGTCAACATTAGCTGGCGTGTGTTAAGAGTATGCTGGCATAGAGTGACTGACTCACCGCTCTGCAGGGTTTGCCGACCTCCAGACAACACTCCCATGGGCAACGTGCCAGTGGGTGTGAGCCCCTTCAGCTGTAACACACTCTCATTCTCCTCTCTGGCCAACACACACACACACACACACACACACACACACACACAGAGAACAGCAGGCCATCATCTCTGGGTCAGACCTCTCAAACAGCAAGTGAAGTGACCAGACAGATAAATAAAGAGCGGTGGATTACAGTTGTCATCTAATAATGAAAAGGTACATTTTCTACCACACACACACTGAAAGGGTTTCAGGAAGGCAGCAAAAATATACACGCACAGAGCACAAGTTGGTGGACCCAACAGTACTCTACTGTATTACACTGTCAAAACACACTGTGCATGTACAAACAGGTAGCCTAGATTTATCTTCAGAATGCCAAGAACGTGAGATAACATGCCAACCACAAGCTATATTATTTACTCCCTAGTGAGCTAGGCCCCAGCAGTTTTAAAAACAGGTCGGAGGCCTTCAAACTCGCCCTGAAGATGCCCCCGCCCCCTCACTCTCATACACACACACACACACACACACACACACACACCTGAGCACAGAGAAGACACGGGCCATCTTTCCGATGGCTCGGATCTTATTCCTGATCACCTCCTTCCTGACAGCGGGGGTGCCTCCTGAAATGAGAGGGGGAGTGGTTGGTCACAGGAGGAACTAAAGAGTCCATATGCAGGACAACAGCAGGGTGGGATAAGCTAACCGAATATTACACAGGCTCAAGGCTAGATGCAGGTAAATACACATTTCCTGGGGAAATAAAAAGGTTTACAGGCACCACTGTGCAACTGATTCAGCTTCATTCCTGAACATAAAATCTAAAACTACAACTCACACTCGCATGTATATCCAAGTTATATGAATCACTACTGGTGAGCATTTCTAATGGTAGCACACACTCAAAACTATTTTTGAAAAGGACTTCATACAATTATCATGATAAGAAAATCAATCAATATAAGCCCAGTGAGAAGTTTTCCGTACTAATGCCATTAGTGAGGTTGTATAAATGATGGAAAACAGCATTTTAATAAAAGGTCTGAGCATTATAAAAAGTGAAGCCATTGTTTAAAATAGAACACAGGAGCACAAAACCAGTTCTGTGGCAAGAGTCTCAAGAAGGAGTCTCAAATTAAGAGAGGACTCGCATGGGAAAAGCTGTGAGAATCGCACTGGTGTATGCTCTGAAGGAATACTGACGGAACAGCACTGGCACTCGGCCACACTTTGGGAAAATCACGGTGATGTTACTCCCTCACAGTGCTTCCAATGCCTAGCGCCCTTTGCCATTGCTCCATCAGGTTTCTGTAAACGGTGCTTATTTGCAACACTGCACTGCTTACGCTGAAATAACAATCGACTCAAAATATTAGTTTTCTTGTATCTGGTTACGAGTGTGTGGGAGTACATTATGGGTACAACATTATTTTTGTATTTTTTTAAATCTGCGCTACCCAGCGGGTTGCCAAGACAACTCATGTGACCGTCCTTATATTTCTCAGGTTTGTGTACTACAGTACATCTCCAACAAAATAACACATTAAAGCTTAAAACCTCTGGTATAAAACACACAGAACTAAACACTCAAGGCTGGGTCTTACCCTCACACGTGTCATCTCCCTCTGACATGAGCTCATCGTCTGAACAGATGTTCAACACATTCACCAACATCTCAGTGACTGCAGGAACACAGAACACAACATTATAGAGGGCAGGTCCTGTTTGAAGGGCTCGTTCTGATCAAAACATATCACCTAGTGGTGCGTGGTTTAAAAACAGTAGCGATTTACGTTAGCATAGAAGCGATGATCACTTATACCGCTACGAGCTGACTGTCGGGTGGCTAGGCTAGGTTACAGTCACATCGTAGGCCTAGCATTTCACACATTAAGCTAATTGTATTAATCCTTTTAAACGGCACCAAAGAACAACGCGTGAACCTTTTCACGCCCTCGTGCTGCCAGTAATTTGCAACACATCTGGCACGTATGCCAATACTACCAACTGTCTGCGAAGCACAACTGGGCAGAAACTTTCCATTGAGAGTTATGACTGGTCACAAATGCGAATCTTTACAATCCTACTGGCGCCCCGAACTCTAATGAGCGGAGATGCTTCTGGCAGCACACTAGTCAAGAGCCAAACGCCTCTGAAGACAAATGAAGGAAGGTGAAGGAAAATGCAAACATGGTTAAGCACTACTTCCAATCATGTACAGTCAATGGAAATGTCCAGATAAATAAGACTCATGATGGTTTAGACTTAGCTTTCACCAATGCGTTGCCGTTAGAAGCCTAACTTTAAAGGAACTTAAACCAATTCCTTCACAAATAAATTGGTTTATTTATTTTAACAGTTAGTCTAATGGGTAAATGGAAGAAAAAAAAAGAAAAAACACCCATCAACCAGTGCACAATCATATCAGTTATATGGATGAGTAATTCTGCCAGCCAAACATATTGCTAGTGAAAAGGCAACTGGTCAGGGCATCCTTATGGCGGCCGAAAGGATGGTCTTACCCTTCTCTCCGACAAAAGGCAAGGACCAGGTGAATACGTCCATAAAGTTGGGTAACCAGTAAGGGTGAGGAGAGCAATTAAACTGCCGGATGTTCATCACATTATTCTCATACTTGAGCACCGCCGCTGAGGAGAAATCACCACACACACACACACACACACACACACACATATTAATCCTTGCAATTCCTCAACCTTGTGTTGATCCAATTCCTGTTGCTTGTTGCCAAGGTTTTCCCTCCAGCGTTGCCATGGTTTCTGTTCTACAAACTAAGCTCGCCGTACCTTTGTTATTGTACACGTCCAGGTAGTTGGGAGCAGAGAAGATTGTAATTAAGGAAGGGAAGCCAGTTGTTTGACTTTTCCTGTACATTCGATACCTGAGTAAACAAAAAGGAGGAATGTTAAGGAATAAAGTAATAAAAGTCAACGGTAAAATGTTGGCAGGTAGAAAGCGAGAGCAGCGGCACCAGTGCTGGTCCTCACCCTGCATCTTGGGCCTCGTGTGCTCGTATTACCGACAACAAATTATTGTTCATCAGGAAGTCACATACTGCAGGGTAACTGGCAAACAGAAAAATAACAACACAACCGTTATAGACAGTTTTATTCGCTTTATTACAGAGCAGTGACACTAAATGACCAAATAACCACTTCTTATTAAATGGTAGCATCATTAGCGCGCAATAAGACATAATGAAGGACATTGATTTTGTTTTGTTTTTATTCTAGAACATGAGTCTTTTTCATGTATTGATAGTGGCATGATGATGTGAAAATTACTATTTCAAATACTTCCTACCTGGGTTTAACAGAGGAAACCTTCTATTGTTGATAATATTGTTGATAACTGAAGTACTTATTTACACGTTTTAGTGGCATTGCCCAAAAGGAAATACATTCCACTAAATCCAATATTATTAGCTATAAGTTCTGTTTTTAGTTACCTATCTTCCAATTTGAAAATGTATTTTGGTAATCTTACATGAAAATGTACTTCTTTTGATTTAATTTAAATACACACACTCATTTACTGCAAGTATATCCAACTAAAACATTTGAATCAGCAATGTTCTCCTAACTGCTTAAGAGTATTCTCTTGACAATCATTCATGGGCGCAATAGGTTCACCAAGGCTTAAACATTGTGTCTCATTCGAGTTACCTTGGTTGTCATGACAGTTAAGAAGGCATTCTAAACTCAATGCCACCTGGAGATGTAAAATGTCCCTTATAATAGGAAGAGAACAAGGTTTGCACAGAATGACTGGAAATTGTGGGGTCATGTTGTGCTTTGTAGAGCTTAGGATTTAGTGCTTTATTTCCAAACAATGACTTAATCTTTTTATGTATTGAACGGTAATGGAGGTGACTGGAACATTGCAATTACTGGAAAATGTGCAATTAACAGCTGACTGTTTTACAAAATTAAACTAATTACCAGGGATTAGAAACAGTTAAAAGAACAAAAACAAACTAAATTTTGGGATGCACATAATCGAAAACAGGAACAAAAACTATTTCAGTTTTCCCAGAGTAAAAGTGCTAATTTCACTTTTAGATAACCGGTAAATAATGTTATTTATCGTTACAATTAACTTTTCTTTAAATATTATTGCAGATACATTTTCAAAGGAAATTCTATTCCGGAAGTGATTTGCTTGTTGCCCGCGCTATTGGTGTTGTTTAATGACAGTTGTAGTGCCAGCATGTTTCCATAGTTGCTTTGCATGAATATCAATATCCACCTCATCTGTTTGGAGTGTGGACAGGGTTTCAGGGGATAGGCTGTCAGGCTACATGCAGGTAAATCTTGTTCATTACTTCAGCCTTGTGAAAAGTTGCAACTATTTTCCATTTCTTTCTTTCTAATGCTTATTTATTTTTTTATCCTATTATCGATATAGGCCTATAATGTATTTTGTAAAAGGCAATGTCATTTTAAAAATAACGTTATTAACCGTCCTTCTATAAAAGGTTCTAACCGGTTATTAACTGGATAGAGGAGAAGCCTAGGAACACTGGAATGGAATGGAAAAATAACATTTCAGCTCAGAACGAACCGAAATAAAAAAACATTTACTTTTGAATCCCTGCTTACAACTAAATAATATTAGAACAACCAATAAAAGGAAAAGAGGCCAGCTCCATTGAGATACTCATGGCTTCTCCAATTTGAGAGTCGAGAGCTAGCCAAGAGAACAAGAGACAGTAAGATTTTAAAAATCAACAACCCAAAAACCCACCCCCTCCCCTCCCTCCGGAGCCCGTTGGTGGCTGGTCTGCCATTGCAAAGCACCATTGACAAACCCGTTGTAGCCGTGTGCGTGCATTCATGTGATTGACAGGCAAGGTAGATTGGCAGAATTCTTTCGGGCGCCATCAAAAACCTAAAAATCGACTTCTGTAGAGGAAGGGGCCATGAACCAGAGCAGATATTCTCGTCTATGTCATTTCTAACAAATTACACAAAATGTATAGCTCTTAAATCCTACCTACAGCACCTTTTTAAAGAAGAACTGTATACAAATGAATTAAAAAAGCACTGGAGTTGTTAACCTCCATTTTCCCTGACCCGATTTTACAAACACCTGAAGCCTGTTGTGTCATCTTACCTATAGAAGTAGGAGCAGCCTCTGACACTGTTATGGCAGAAGTGTTCTTGGGTCTTTTCCGAACCATAGTCCTCCCCAGGGTCGGACCACAGCAGGTCGCACATGGGCCCGAAGGCCGGTGGCTCCTTAAACCGGTCAAGCTGAACAAATCAACAACTACCATCAGAGTGCAGCCCAATTAACAGAGGGCAACCCAGCGGTTACGCAACATTATGCCAGTTGAATATTTCTACTGGGGGGTGTACGGGGAGCGCAGGGGAACCTTGCGTATGTCATCCAGGCAGGTGATTTCAGGGCTGAGACCTCCGTGTACACACAGGAACTGCTGGTTAAGGAGTGCCGCCAGGGGCAAGCAGTCAAACGCTTCCATACAGGCATCATACACGCGCTCAGAGTACTTTATTTTACCTGCAGGACACACAACGCATTAAAAAATAAACTTTTACAGCACTGTTTTTGGAGCTCACTCAAATGTGTCCCCGTTAACTTGCATTAGAACTGGGGGACACAACGAGAAGAGTCACAAAAAGAATCTTTAAATACACTTTGCTGCCAGTTAAACGGTTGAATAGAACAGAGTGATGTACAGCAGGTCAGACGTAACGTTTGCTTAGTATGTTGGACCGTACAACACAAGGGTGACAGAATAGCTACTCACACTCCTGCTTAAAGGTGAAATACTCTGTGAGGTGTCGGCACTCATGGTTGCCTCTGAGGAGGAAGAGGGTGTTTGGGTGGTTGATCTTCAGGGTCCATAGATACAATACACACTGCGGGGAGGGGAGACAAACAGGCAGTCAGCCAGCCCGTTTAGAACTGGCACGGGGTACAAACCACCGCTCACTGGTCGGGGAAGCCTGGAAATCCAGTCGTTTTTCGCAGTTTAAAAATGGGCCGATTCTTTTTTTTATTTTGAAACGTGATAACAAGGCGATAAGCATATCTGAGGCAAGTAGTCTTCATGACTTGGAACATTTGACGCTTGTAGATGGAAGGCTCTATTCAGACCTGTAATGGATATCATTGACAAATGTGTGCTGGTTCGCCGTCAGACCAGAATAACAAGGTTCAGCTGAGCTTGTTGAAGTAAATACATTGTGTTGCTCCCCGAGGTGCCATGTAGAATGTGGCTCAATGGAGCATTGAGGCTCATTAAAAGGCTTCCAGTGTACCCCTATACTAACATTTAAAAAAAGTAGCCACGGGTAATATACTGCGGTCTTGCCAGTGCTGGGACTGAAGCATGCCAGGATATCCACGAACCCTAACAAGGAAAGATGACAGCAGCCAATAGAAACGTCATGCCTACCATAGCTAGACTTCGCTAGGCTCACTTCTAAAAAACACACAGTTTTTTGGCAGTTTCAGTACTTCCCCAAAATTGTTTTGAAACTGGGACACAGCCTGAAGGCAAGGCGCGTGTGTGTGCATGCAAACGTGCTTGTGTGCGTGTCAGGCATGGGCGGGGGACAAAGTGTGGTAGGAGAGAGAGAGAGAGAGAGAGAGAGAGAGAGAGAGAGAGAGACAGTTGTGAGTGTGGCTTTCATTTCACACGACTGCCTATTTAAAGACATACTGTGGAGCCATGTGACTTGAGACAGAGTAAGAGGCCACTACTCTAAATGTCAGATGAAACACGGCAGATGATGGCGGAACACAAACGGGACCCACCTCGATGCTGAAGTAGCCTCGGTCTACGTAGTCTCCCAGGAACAAGTAGCGGGTGCAGCTGGGCGAGCCGCCCACCTCAAACAGCTTCATGAGGTCAAAGAACTGCCCGTGGACGTCGCCGCACACTGCCATAACATGCGCACAACACAGTTAGTGGTTCCTCCTCCACTAGGGGGCGAGGTAACTGGGAGAGCTGAGCCGCCGTACCTGTAATTGGGGCTTCGACCTCCAGCATACATTTCTCCTGCCGCAGGATGCCAGCTCCTTCATTGATGATTCGAAGGGCAGCCTCCTCCTCCAGCCGGCCCTCCTTGACCAGATGGCCCTTCAACACCTCTACGCTGGGCCGACCGTCAATGTATAGGTCTCTGATCGATAGACGTGTACCGGGGGGATATGGCACCGCTACACACACACACACACACACACACACACACAAACACAATTTAATACGAGTTAGCAAAGACTAAAACTTTAATGCATTTAATCCAGTAAAAACTACAGGTTTATTTAACTTTTTTTTCACATGCAAAGAATGGGTGTAAAATGTGGTGTACTTTAAAGTCTGGGCAGTCAGATTTGTTTTACCTGAGGCAAACGAGTGGTATTACCATAGAGTGTTACTGGAGGAGGTGGAATGGAACAGACATGTTCTACGATGAGCAATTTGGCTCACACTACAAGGAATGTGCTAGGCCTAGCCTACATTTTATCTGCAGAAAAGAAGGTGCAGTTGACTAGGGTGTGGAGACAACTGCTGTGTTTGTTAGCTACAACAACTGGCAGCTAAGACCCCCCGAGCATATTGAATAGCCTGTCAATGTCTCTGCCCGCCATTTCCCCGTGTGACCACTAGATACTAGGCCAGCCTAACCATGCAAAACAAAAGTACAGTAACATCTGCAAAACAGTTTGTAGCGTTACTTCCATGATCAACGGCACCCCAAGCAGGAAAGAGTCACGCACTAGGTGTGAACATAGACGTATTTTTGAGCAATTGCAATACAACATCTTGCGAAAAAACTCCTATTGTTAAACAATGTAGTCGAGTCATCATTAAAAACACTCAAATTCACATACTGAATATATTTTTCTTTAGACAGCGCTGTTATACTCACCAGCGCCGTACATCCCTGAAATTACTCATTTTGGGGCTGCACTGTAGTCTCACAACCTCTCCGCTGTCACACATCTCACCGGCATAAAATTCCCAAAGCTCTATGCCATAATCTCAGAAATAAACTATTTCAGAAAGAATTCACATGTATGCATCGCACCCAACCCTGGCCCAGTGATCTAGTTAGTGTGGAACTCTGAAACCAAACCAGGTCGCACAGATTCAGCCCTGAACTGGTTCATGTACTGTACAGCTCCCTTTGGCGATCAGCTGGGTTTAAGAACAATGAACCAAAAACATTCACACAAAGCTACAGTTCTGTTAAATTAGTTAAGATACCAAAATCACGCAGAAGCCAATAGCTTATTAGAAAATAGAGAAAACTAACGCGACGAGTCCACTACTACATTTTTGGATCAGATACAGATGTTCAATAAAGCATTACCGATAAGGATTTATCTGCTAACGATATGTTACAAATCGTAAAACGTTTATGAAAGATAAGCACAAATTGACACATGGGATGCTGTGTATATGCATTCTTATCAAAGAGAAGTGCCAAAGATGAGTTGATTACATCAATAGGTATTGGGAAAAACTTCCTTCCTCTATAATGTCAACATATAGCCTGGGCCATAATATACATAAGACACCGAGCTGTACATGTGATTTGCTAACAGGCTGATAATATCGGTCCATCGGCCGTTTGGTCAGGCTCTAGCCCACTTCAGAGGGTTAGGCAAGACTAAAGTCTTAAAATATACAGTCAGGTCCGTAATTATTTGGACCGTGACAGTTCTATTGCGCTGAGGTGAAGGGTGGAGGCTGGCGGCTGTCTTTTGTGGCCTTTAACACAGATTCACAGATGTTGAATTGGGGACCTTGCGGTGACCAGCCAGAGCCGTCAGTGAGCCAATCAGAGCGCAGCGAACCTGAAAAGGGGGGGAGGGGTAAGTGCAGACCATGAGAGCAATTGTTCTGCAGCGCACTTGGTAACACATGGTATTTACAGCCTGTAAACATGTTGTGTGACATGTACACAAGTGAACCAGATCCATCAGCAACTCCCAAGATCAAAGCAATGGGCTGTGGTTTGTCTTCGTTTATAATAATATACATTTTATTTGAATTGCACTTTACATCACAGTAATCTCAAAGTGCTCCGGAGCATATAATAATGCAATTTAAAAAATCAAAGTCGATTAAAAAAAAAAGATCAAGGTCAATAAATAATGAAAAGGAAAACCTATAAGAGACATTTAGTCGAAAGCTGCGTTTTTAGGTTCCGTTTTAAAAACATCCGTACATGCCCTTCAAGCATTACCTGCATATAGGCATATAGAAAACAAACAACACTGGCATGCTAGTAATATAGTTTATGCTGCAGCCCTACCTACCCTGCTATCTGTGGGACAGCACTACCAATTTGTCAGACATAGGGTCCCACAAGCCCCCCGTTATCAAAAGACACAGAAAGAAGCTAGAGAAGAGTTCCTGTCATATGGTTCTATGACAGGAACTCTTAAACTAGCGCAGCTCCCGTAGAGCTCAGTCTCATAGTCTAGGGTCCGTCAATCATAATTGAGTACAGAATCATTACATGGGCAGGAAATGCAAATGGATGATTTGACTACCATTGGTATAAAAAGGTCAGAGCATTGAGACCAGATCTGAGATCAACCAGCATAGAAAGAAAAAGAAAAAAGCAGAAGTCACACCGGTGGGGAGCTGTTGCGAGACAGAATGCTCTGTCGGGTCTGGTCCAATATTAGGTTCCAAGCTGGGTTAATGAAGTCTAGGGTTCGAGAGGATTAACGTGCAAAATGTAGCACTTGTCCTCCCTTCTTCCATTCTGACTGACACATGAGCAAAACACAACGCTTATCAGACCTGATCAGAACTGATCAATTCCCCTTTGAATACCATTAGATGCACTGTACAATCACATACAGTGAATAGCTACTGAAAGTTAATATTCCACTAACATTTCTAAATTGCACGAGCAAGAAGCTGCATGCATTACATGCTGTATGCAAAAACTGCCATAAACAAAATTTGTGGTAAATGTTTCTACACCCAAATCCAACATCCCACATCTGAAAATTCCCCATCCAGAATGAGGCCTTGTTGGGGATATCCTAATGGAATATGCTGTTTACATATAAGACTAGTTATATTCCGAGTAATACTGGTCAACGTGTGTCTATTTACACACAGCCAGTGTACACAAATGAAGAGTTGTGCGTGTTGCATACATGCCCCCAACATTCAAGAAACCTTCAGGCTAATTAACTTTAAAGGAGAGAAGATATTGTTAACAAGGAATAACATTAAACCCGGTCAAGAGGATGTCCGATTGTGTGCGCATGTGTGTGGTTGATGCCGGCCTAAAGAGGACAGGTTTAATGATCTCGTGTTCTTATACTTCTAAGTCTCCCTAACCTACTGAACCTATCAGACAGAGCCAACCACCCACACAGCTATAATCCATACTCCAGCCATACTGTATGGTCAGGAAATATTTCTGCATTGCCCTGGGAATACCCTAATGAAAAGCAGTGAAATAGACTTGATGCTGTCAGTGGTTGAATATGAAACCAGCTCAAAAGTATAACAACACTTTATTTTATTTATTATTATTATTATTTTAATAAACAGCGGGCGGATGTCAATGGGCTGTTTGATCAACCAAGCCAAGCCTGAATGTTCGTGTTAAATAATAGTGGTTATCTGGCTGCCAATAGATCATTTGCTACATCAGCTAGCTTATTAGCTGCCGGATCTATTATCTTCCATAATCTAGCTACCAGCACAGACAGCTAGAGTAATATGCAGTCCAGCAACAATCACAGTTAAATCATCTCTATGTGTTGAACTAGCCAGTTAATGTTCACAAACTGGCTCCAAGTTCAATTTAACTTCCTGCAAGCAAGAAAAAATGCCGACAGATTTAAAGAAACTATGGCGGGCGACACTTACCTTTAATAGGTCGTTCCACCGTGGAGAGTTTGTTTTGGTCTTTCGCCGACATTCTCCTCTTTTGGGATTCCGAGTCGGAATATGTGATAAACTGCTAAATTGCTAGATTCCTACCAGCTAGCTAGCTAGCTTAACTGAGCTAGCCGCGCTAGCTAGCCGTGTTTTATAGCACCTCGGAGCAGCAGCAGCGTATCTCTCCTGCGACAGGTCAGCCAGGCTGCAACGGTGGCGCCGAGCTAACGTTACAACCCGACGGGGAAGGGAAGGGAAGGGGGTGTGATATCGCTTTAACCACCAAATTAAAGCTTTTCCTGCCTTCTCTGCCCTGCGATGCGGTGATGCCAAAATGCTGTCAATTTCTGTCAGATGACAAATCGACCAGTCCAGGAAACAATCCCCACGCATGCAAGATTGACTCCCTTCAGATGTTTAAGGCGTGTGTCAGACCATATTTTAATTTCATCCCTTTGCTCCCGAACGAGGTGCATCTGTTACAGGCCTCCGGGCTTTGGTTTTTTTTTTTTTTTTTTGTCGTGATCCGATGTGTCGTTCAGACTCTCTGTCGGATTACAATAATCCACCACAAGCGGATTTCCTACAACATGGCAGTACACGTTCAACGCGTGGGGCTGTGGGTAGTGTAGTATTATTAATCCAATTTATTCGCAGATGAGAGAGTCAAGCGCAAGAATCACACGTATTCGTTGACACTTAATGGGTCATATGGACACACATATGTATAATTTAATGTATTGTGTGTGTGAAAAAAAAATAATCAGCTACTAAAACTAATTCGTCTACAGTTATGTAGCCTACAAATACACAATGTAGGCTACAGCCAAATAGATCGACTGCAGCACTACTAAGCGGTTCCAGCAGTATAGTGCATTATGATGGAATTTACTCTTGACTTTTGGGGTTAGACCGTGTAAATCCCCCTTTGACTGTAATGTTTGTAGGCAATTATAAGATATTTATACTACCACTGCAACAAACAATAATAATGACGTTTCATTTAACTAGGTAACCAAATAGATACAGATAAAACTATTATTAAAATCATTATTAAATTAAATGTCAGTATTTACACTTACACACCGGCATATACTGTAATGTAACCATGTTGTGATTTAATTACTGTGATTTAATTGTGTGTATCTTTCCTCACTGTGAAAAAATAGCAACGATTTAAAAGGTCTAACACCAGCAGTTGTTAGGCCTCTTGAGAACTATGGTTTTGCCGAACTGCTTGACCATGTATGGGAAACTATTGCAAGGCTGGGTTTCCCAATTAGATCCTGGCCCCCTGGGACCCATTTTCATCCCCAGCAGTTATCACATGGCCTCTCCTTTCCAGACAGCTGTCGTATTTAAGATCTCTACCGCAAATCATTAGACGCACCCACTGAAGCAACCGCATCTCAGAGAGGAAGAGAGAGATGGTATGTCAATTATTTCCTTCTGCTTTTCTATTAAATTGTGTATCAACAAATTGTGTTTACCAGATATGACTGTCATATTATAGCCTACTAATGGATGGAGACGTAATGTTTGAACAGAACAAACATGCTTTGGTCTCTCAAATTAGGCTAGTAGAAAGACAAAGAAGAAGGGAGGGGGTACCAAAAGGGCTCAGAGAACCTCTTCCAATGTTTTCTCCACGTTTGAACAAACTCAGATCCAGGAGTTCAAAGAGGTGAGGTCTTATCATAGACTTGCTTATATTTGATGTGTTTTTGGGTTGTAATTCCTTGGCCAATGTCTCCCGTCAGGCTTTCACACTAATTGACCAAAACCGTGATGGATTCATCGACAAAGAAGATCTCAAGGACTTTGGGTGTGTTGTTATGATCGATACACAAAGACACTAATTGAAATACGCTTCAGAGACCATGTTCATACAATCATACATTTCATAACAAAGTGAATATAATCTAAAGGCATTTTCTAAACGGTAAACTGAATGTTAAGGACAACAAACTTGAAGATATGCTGAAAGAGGCAACAGGCCCAATCAACTTCACCATGTTCCTTACCCTTTTTGGAGAAAAGCTACACGGTAAGGCCCATTCTTTAAAATGTTTCAGACTCAAAACATGGATTAGTATGAGCACTGCCATTGTCTGTATTCTATATTGTACAGGCATAGATCCTGAAGATACCATTGTCAATGCTTTCAAAATGTTTGATCCCGAAGCGAAAGGCTTTATCAACAAAGATGAGTAAGTTGTCAGTTATGCATTCGTGTGACTTAGGTTTGGTCCCAGTATAATTTATAATGAATTAAAACACATAATTTTGCCATTGGAGGCTTCTAAGACTGACACTTTCTGCAGGTTGCAGAAGCTACTGATGACGCAAGCTGACAGGTTTACTTCAGAGGAGGTAGACAATTTCGAATGTTTTTATCTGGTTAAATGTGTTCAGACACTAAATACAACTATTCTCTTCACCTATTATATAAGCAGATGTTCAAGTCATCCAATATTGACGCTACAGGAAATGTGGATTACAAATCTCTTTGTTACATCCTCACACATGGGGAGGAAAAAGAAAAGTGACATACCCAACAACATTGTGTCTATCGAAATATAGCCGTTACTACCAGATGTTGTACAACAGGTCCTACTGGTGCTGTCTAGCAGTGAAAATACACCTCTTCAATGCTACTATTCCATGAATTAAAATAAATAAATAAATGAAAGCAGTGTACTTGGAATACATTTATTTTCCCCACATACCGATGTATTAATAATAAATCAATAACAAACAATATTCGCCCACTTTGGCACCCTGTATGACATAGAAAAATTAAAACAATTTACATTCTTTGGCAAAATAGTTTAAAGTACAGCAACAATCCTTAGTGCAATATTTAATGGTACCAGTGTTGACAGCTATTCCGAGGTTCACATAGTTCTTTAATTCTCCTGCTGTGGTCACTGACAGGCTAGTGCGCGAGCCTCTGTTAGGACATAGAAGGCTAAGGAGAATCCAGGGAGTTGGAGATGTTCCCCAGGCAGCAGTAAGGTTCCTTTGAGGTCAGGAAGAGTTCTGTCGTCAACCATCTGCAACACTTTCCCATTCAGTTTGACAGACCTGTCAATCAGAACGGCACTAATTACAGCTGCTTATGAACAACAAGTCTGATGAATAAAAATTAGCAGTTACAAGTTTTACATTTCACGTTAAAATAAAAAGCAGGAAGGGAAGGTTCCAAAAATAACTGGTTAAATTATAGCTCTTACAGACAACATTGTACTATTCTGCAGCACCTTTTGTTGAAAATAATAGTTACTAAATCCTTAATTCCTCCTTGTGCCGTATGCCTACACATTTGCTGTAATTGCTGGGTGCTCTGACCCGGAGAAGCAGAAAATGGACCCTTTTCACAGATGTGTCATAGCATGTTAAACACAGTTGTAGCTAAACAAAATAAATAATAAGTCCATTTGATTCAGGTGTTCTGATTAGCGAGCACTGACAAGGAATCGACAGTACTGTATATTCAAGGTTTTGTAATCAGAACACTTAATAAAATACCATTAGCAACAGCTTTATTTACTCTATGGCGACACATCTGTGAAGAATGCCCATTGCACGGTAAAAGCAAGGCTTCTAGAGAGTCAATATTTAGCTCTTAATGATAATTGAATGCCAAGATCTTGTAGTGGCTTTAATGTGATGCGGGGGACAGTACCTTGAGCAGAGCCCCTCCTTATTGGGCTGGTCAGACTGGAGCACAAAGGCCTCTACTGTGCTGACAGAGACTTGGGCAGGGAGCAGGATCCTGCCTGGACCACTACCCAGGTTCATGGCTAGCAGTGTGACAGCTCCATTTCCGTAGGCCATGCTGGAAAAAAAACGGTCACGACATAGATTACCATGACGTCAACAGAACATCGAACCTCGCAGATTCAAATCGCAACACAGGAATACCTTCTCTTGTTGGCGCAATGCAGATACAACCGCACTTTCTTCCTCTGGCCATGAATGGAGAAATCTTCAATTCTCAAAACCTCCGGTCCAACAAGTCTCTTATAGAGGACTGACAACCAATAGTCCTTACAAAAATAGAACACATATTAAATCATGGTAATTTATGGAAAAACAATACATTTAAAATAAAAACAATTTGATGAAATGTAAAAGGGTGATACAACCAAAATGTAAATAGAATAGTAAAAACCCTGGCTTACAGGTAGAGGGTCCAGATTGTCATTGACCAAGTGATAACTTCCAGAACCAATCAAAACATGCCTTATGACAACATCCAAGCCCAATTTGGCACCAAGTCCTAATTTATCCAGCCACCTGTAATCAGTTATAGAAAAACAATTAAATATGTTACACAGTTGAATGCGCTGGTAACCTACAAAAGAGGATGTACACTACGGAACACTCAGTTGTGTGCCACAACAATAAATAAATGTGGAAATATACATTTCCACATTTATTTATGAATGGAAGTTGGGAAGTTTTGAAGTTCCCCACTTGTCATGAAGGCAGCATTACTTTTTCGCGGCCAAGTAGCCTGCAATGCAATGGCAGAGTTAGACCAAGACCCGAGAAGGGAACTTCGTCAACACATTTCAACTCTTGTTCGAGTTGGTGCATTCCGCCACCTGCTGCACCCAAGTTTAGCGTGTCACTCTCTGGATGCCTTGAAACCATACGGCTTGAAACGCTGGAACAAAAAACCTCTGGGAGTGATTAGTCGGATTTAGTGGGCGGGCCAAAACAAGTTGATTGCCTTTGCCTTTTTGCCGCAGAGGCAATAGGGAAATACTATATATGGAAATAAATGTAAAATTATGTACTGTATGTAAATAAATAAATAAATGACAAAATAAATTTGAAAATAAATAGAAAAATGAAAAAAATAGATGAATGTGGAAATATATATTTCCACAACTATTTATGTATTTTATTCATTCATTCTTATATTTCCACATTTATTATTTTATTAATTTATTTATTGTTGTGGCATTTTGAGTGTTCCATAGTACAAACTGCATAAGAAAAGAACTTAAGCTATGCATTGTGAATATTATAAAACATCCCAATTTATCTGGAGACATTACATCTAGGTAATTATGGGGACAACTATGAACGTTCATGAGCAGTTTTGATTGACTCTTCTTTTTTTTTTGCCTCTTAACATTTGCTGGTACACATGAGCTTCATTTTAAGAAATTAGCTTAATGGATTTAACGTTTAACACAAGACCAGGACTGCTAGGTAATCCGATAATTTAATCAACCGCACACAAAGCTGATAGCCATCTCTGCTGGTGTGTGTGTGTGTGTGTGTGTGTGTGTGTGTGTGTGTGTGTGTGTGTGTGTGTGTGTGTATATATATATATATATA
>JAODLI010041331.1:0-17843 GCA_027575585.1 Percopsis omiscomaycus
TTCCCCCACCCCCCCCCCCCCCCCCCCCTCTCTCTCTCTCTGGGAGTTCAGTGTAACTCTCCACACGGGCTAATCATGACCAGCATAACTGCAACATTCATAGTCATTAAAAATTACTCATAACTATGATAATTGTGTCATAATTGTGACAAATCATACTCGACCACAAAAGGCATTGAGAGTATTATTGAGTCACTCATAATAAAAACAGCCATTTCTGAACACACTCATCTTCGTGGGACCGAGCGGTGCATTATTAGAGCTGTACGTAGGTCGTTTTGAGCAAACTAAATGTTTTGATGTAACTATCGGACTTGGAAAAAGAGTCAACACTAGCATCAAGGCTTGATGCTAGCATCAATGCTGCAAAGCCAGAAAATATATTTCAAGTAGATGTGATGTTATTACCCTTTGATATTTATTACAGATATTAGCAATCTGTTATTTGATGTCTGTGACTCGCATACATTTAAACATCAGTAGTTCTATGTGTAAGAGGTCTGTGGTTATAGGCTTACATTGCAGTTGAGAAACCCTGTTTCTACTTTAAATACGTTGCTTTGAAGCAGGTCTGAGAAGCGTGCCCCAGCTAAATTAATTCATTTGAAGAGGAGGTATATGAACAGCTTTGAGTGGTGCTTGGCTTGGTTAGCATTTGAAGTGAAAAGAGTTGAGCTTACGCAACTTGGATCATAATGCTTAAAAAGACGTTTTGATCTGTGTTGGGTCTTTTTTCTCGTTTGTATTTTTTGTTGTTTGATTCTCATCTCATCAAGTAAATGAATTACACTTTCTAATTAATTATTTATCTTGTCTTCTAAAATGTCCTCTTTTCCCACCTCCTCTCACAGAGCCCATGGGCCAGATGCTATGATCTTGGTGGACGGACAGCCCTTGCAGACCAATGGGGAGCTGGGATTGTCCCAGATGCTGCACATAGCCAGTCAGATCGCGGCTGGCATGATATACCTGGCCTCCCAACACTTTGTCCATCGTGACCTGGCCACCAGGAATTGTCTGGTCGGAAATGGCCTGCTGGTGAAAATAGGAGACTTTGGAATGTCCAGGGACATCTACAGTACAGACTATTACAGGGTAAGAACAAATTAAATCTATTATTAAGTAGTAATAATCCGTGTTATAATAATAATCAATATAAATAAAATAACTTAATTTCTAAAAATTAAAAAAAATAAGAATTCTATGTTGTCTTTTAATAGTTTTTAAACTAATATAACTAAACTGCTACTGTCCTATAGGTCATATAGACAAAGCCTATGAGCCTGGTTTCCTTCATAGAGGCTGGTACCAGCAGCTCAGGGGATATCAGCAGACCCTCTATGCTATAATTGGCACAGTGGGAAATTATTTGTGTTTGACGGTAAATGTCAATGGCTCCATCGACTCCCATCCTCCTAAGTAGCTTCTGAGGACAATTTTCCTTTTAATGACCCCTGTTATGCTCCATGCGGGCTGCTTTTAGACAGCAACCTCAAAGAGCTGACGGGCTCTTTTAATTTTGACACAACCATAGAGGTTAACTTCGCTGTCTTGCAGCGCCAGGGTCATGTAATCCCTTCATATTTGCATATTTTCCACCAAACATGATAGGTTGGTTGGAGAATTTAAAGGGCATGTCTTTGCAAAATCACATTTATCATTCATTTGGTCCTTTTGGGCGATGGCAGGTGAAAGCATGATCCACAAATTATGAATATTAAAACCAGCTGGCTATTTGGTTTGGAAACAAACAAACACATTTGTGGGGGGCATGGCTATTTGTCTGGGCTGCTTATGTCACTAGTCTGTAAATGGGCATACACCAGTGTGAATATACAGTGTACATTTACATTTACAGCATTTAGCAGATGCTTTTATCCAAAGCGACTTACAATTAGTACATTTGTTGAACAGTTGAACAGGTTAACCACCAGTTTTTGCAAGCATATAACATTCTCTAGAATAAGGACAGCATCATGTAACAGGGTTACTTTACCTATGCATTTGCACAACATTACTCAAAGGTTTATCATTCGCTCCTCAAAACAGTCAATAATTACAATAATCAAAAGTTATCATTCACTCTTCAAACAGTCAATAATTGCTAAACTACAAAGTGCTTAAAGTGTGTATATATATATATATATATATATATATATATATATACATACATACATACATACACAGGATGACTGACAGGCAATAATTATGATGCTGTGAGGATGTACTGTATGTAAATGTATTGTTGTATTATTTTCTCTAAAATTGCTGTACTGATTCCAAATTTTTGTCTCTCAAATGTCCAGTCACACACTACCGCATACTCACACACATATTTGAACAACACACACACACACCCTGCCAGTATAATTTCCTGTATCTCTTTCTCACGCACACTGAATCATGCTCGTACACACACAAACACACACATACGCGCACTCAAACACGTACCAGTTGAACTTCTAGGAGGACAATGTGACTTGCTTATTAACATTCATCAGAGGTCTCCAATTCCAGCAAAAAAACACACACACACACACACACACACACACACGCACACACACATTCACAGAGGAGGAGACAGCTTAATTTCTTTTCCCCGGGAGCCAAACAGAGGACAATGAACAGTGTAGCTTAGCTAGCTTTAGAACTGCTCAGCCGTATGTCCGAATTATCCCAGATACTCACTGCAAGGTCAAACAGAGGTCGTAACACAAAGTTAGCATCAGAACACACACTGTGGAACATGCATTGTGCTGGGTCACGGTTAATTTCTAAGAACAAGGAAGGTGGAATATGGACCTTGTGGATTACCGTAACAGACAGGCAGACAGACAGGCAGACGGATAGATGGATAGATGAATAGATGAATAGATTTGTCCCTTGCAGGATTAGCAACAGGAAGCATTTAAAGTAATTTCAGGACGTCGTTGATTTCAGTGACGCAAATGTCTAGTAATTGTAAATGTTATGAATGTTATGCATTATGAATGTTATGCATTATGAATGTTACGCATTCATAGGAAAGATGAAAGCATTTTATCCGCGTCTACCCACCTCAAGAATATGTAGGAGATTGGCATGTATTTATAATAAGATAAATTGCCTATTAATGTTGGACCATTTCTGCCTACCTGTAGAGGGTTTATTCTGCAGACCGTAGATAATTAAATAATTCTCTGAATAAAAAGCTCTCATGTCTGCCAGCTCCTGTCTCCTCTATAGATGGAGTGGATGCTGTTTGCCGTCTGACAGCGCCGAGAGCTGGCTAGCATACTGCGAGCTGACAGTTCAAAACATTTTACCTTAATGAAAGGCACCTATAAAAGTTTAGAGGTCTCATCAGCAGCATCGGTCGGGGAGGAAGTGCTGCCCCCGGCATCTGTTGAGCAGAGCACTATAAATGATGTGCTGCATGCGCCCTTAGCTCTGGTCTTAGCGTTGCAGTATGGGAGAAGCTGATAAATCAGACCCAGGCCCACTCCTCAGGACGAGCATTACTCAAGCTTGCATCTATGCAAGGCTGCGGGCCGTGTCTCCAGCCGCCTGTTGTGACCCCGTGTTGTAGCTGTAGCTGGTCGCTTCACGCAGCACACCGGCAAATGAAATTGGCCACACGTACAGTACACTCAGCTCCGTGAATCATTCCAATCAGAAAGAGCCCTGTCTGAGGCGACTGCGTGTCAATGCTCTAAGTCCCAATACTTCTTGGTAACAATTTATACGCAGACCCTGGTTCAACTCATCTTTAATTCAGTCAGATCATAACACTTCCTTCAAATGGATGGGCATCACTTTTCACTTTCATCAGCAAGAGATCCATAGTTGTGGTAAATCAGCTGAATTAAAGTATTCCGAGCCCGGATCCAAGCCTAAAAACCTTTGCATTTCAATATGTTTTGATAACCATACTCAAACGTAAAAACAGAGGCCTGTTACACAGCAGAAGTCAGATCGTTTTCTCACGAGGTGAAAACAAAATGGGGGGTGGATACGATAAGACAAGCTATTCCATTTGGTCAACCAATATTGGAGACAGTGAGCTAATGCTGACAATGAAGGTTGAGGTACTGTAAGGAATATCACTGAGCTCAATGTAGCTTTAACTATTAACTAGCACAGGCAATAGCCGATGGATAACTACAGTGAACAAAGTACTTGCCTGCCATCATATGGGTTCAGAGGACAGCAACAGGCTATGGAGAGGTAAGAGGAGAAAGGAGGAGACGAGGGTACGTCTGATGGGACGCCGGCGACCTATGTCACGTCTCACTGGTGTGAAGGACAATTGGCTGTTGAAGCCGAAGAAGTCATTTATTACGTGCGTCTCGATGTAATGCACACGTATCGGGCTGAATTAGTCAAGCTGCTTCACGATTTGGAGAGCGTCATGGACCAAGCTTGTCCAGATGAATAACGATTAGCCCACTGTATGATCTACACCGTGTTCTATTATAGGAGCTTCATCCTCCGCGCTGGCTTTATTTCCACGCGTTGGTCAAGTGTGATTAGCGCTGGGATCCGCTGATGCTGTGTCGCTTCTGGGATCTTATGGGACCCGATGGATTACGTAACACTGATCCTGACTCTATCAAGTGTGTGTGCTACTCAGAAGGCACGGGATCGACCCGCAGACATACTCAAATGACAATCGATTACATTCCCGTTCATATACTGTATTATTGTGCAGACACTATCTTTTAGAACTGGGAAAGGTTAACGTAATCTCCTCTGGATTCCTGAATACCATGTAAAACTCATAATCTATCAGGTTAACTTGGATTCAAACTGCCACCAACTATACATGGTATTAATAATCTAAAAACTACAACATAAGCATGCATCGTTGTGCACTGCTTATGACACTGCTACTCAGATGTGATTAATACACTGGAGAAATGAATAGATCACACGCTATTATATGAACCAAGGAGCCAGTCATATGTCTTCATCTCTCAGACCATTAGCCCCGGCAGCCAGACAGAAGTTAGCAATTTATCAATTTGCAACTGGTAGGATCTGTCCGGCTCACAAGGCCTTCGGTCCGATTAAAACCTTGTAACTCCAGCGGTGGGGTTTTCCTTCCCCCCTCTTACGTCTGCACACATTTAGTGCTGCTCCCAGCACTAACTGATGACCACAGGAACACAGGAGCCCCCACCCAGATTGGAGTGGTACATAGTACTCAAAGGCCATGGTACACAATGCAGACTATAAAACTGAAAACATCAAACATTTAACGTTTACACTGCAGTGTTTTTAGACGAGGGTTATAATCAGAACAAACGTACAGAACAAAATTGTTTGTTATATTTACTTTATCCTTTCCTATCTTCCTGCCTTCCTGCCTTCCTTATCTCTCCCCTGAGATTTTCCTTCCTTTGTATCGTTTGTTTTTGTCTTTCTTCTGCATTTGTTTGTTTCTTCACTTCTTTTCTTCTAAACTTCCTGTGATCTGTCCTTCTTGTGTTCCCACTGTTCTGCACGTTTGTTGCTTCAGGTAACTGCTATCTGAGGCTCCGTAAAACATGAGACAGATTCCACGATAACATATAATCGGTTCAAATAAATATATTCATGAATGTAAAGGTCTTGTGTGCAGTGTGTTCTGCATGGGGTGTCAGATAGAATCTGTTTGTGTGCATGTTTTAAGCCATGCCACGGCGGATTAGAGCCAAGCTTTTTTTTAGCTCTGGGAGAGGGTTGTTCATATTCCCAAATATTGAATTGAAATAATATAACTCGCATATGTCAAATCTGCTACAGGGTGGCATTTAAGTTTGGACAAAATTGTCTGTAAAATGTTTTATTCATGATACACAAAGAGTAGAGACGGTTTTTGTTCTTTATTTTGTATTTGAAACCATCAGACATCGCTCCCCTACGTGTCATCATCAACCAACAGAACCTGACAGTGCCTGAAAAGATAACTCTAGCAGGCAACTATGTGTCCTCGTATATTCTAGTGTGTAGTATGTGTGTATTCATGTTTGTGTCTCACACACAAGTGTGTAGTATGTGTGTGTTCATGGTTGCGTCTCACACACAAGTGTGTCAAACTGAGCTGTATGTCAGCAAGCCCGTGGTAATGACTCTTCTGTATAGTTCATGCCTTCTCTGGGTGGTCATGTGTGTGTGTGTGTGTGTGTGTGTGTCTTTTTATCCAGGTTGGAGGCCACACCATGTTGCCAATCAGATGGATGCCTCCAGAGAGCATTATGTACCGTAAGTTCACCACGGAAAGCGACGTCTGGAGTTTTGGAGTCATACTGTGGGAGATTTTCACCTACGGCAAGCAGCCATGGTTCCAACTGGCCAACAATGAGGTATGGTCACATGGGGCTTCATGTGTATCTATCAACTTCTAAGTAAAAGGGGTTGTTGCCGTACTTTTTTTGCACCACAAATTTCAACATCACGTTTACATTTGAAACACAACTGTGCATGAATGTGCACATGGGTGTAGATAGGGAGGGGTAGATATAGTAGGTGAGTTTATAGGAGCTCGTGGGAGGGGGGGTGTAGCGAGGGGATTTTCAGGTGTGGGATGTGCTCTCTGACTTTCAAACCAAAACCACCATAATTTTACATTTAATGTCCTTTCTTGTTTTCTACGCATCCCTTACTTTACTAGAGCCATCGACAGTGTATCAAGTGAACATATTGTAAAACAGTTCATATCATAACAAACTTGAGCTGTTATTTTATAATTTGGAAGCAATCATGGAAAATATTAGCCAACTGTTAGCTGGCCATGCAGTTGCTTTGTCCCAAACAAACTCCAGGAAAGCAGTAATGGTCAGTAAGCTGACAGCCATTTCTGCCTAACTGGTTTTTAATGTTTTTACAACCTGCTTGGACAAACCCCCAAATCACCAGACACTTAGGAAAACATTTTAATGTTCCAAATTCATTTTTCCTCTACTGTACAGTCAAACCTTTTTTATTTGTTGAAGAAATCCACATTCACATTTACTTTATATTTGATGAAAACTTCTCACCATACTGTACTGTCAGCTGACCCTTGTGTCCCTAAGACATGTGGGTATTATGTAATTAAAGCCTTGTGGTTGAATGAGCTAGGTGAAATCACAACAATGTGACAATATGACAAAGAGAGAGAGAGAGAGAGATTTGTATCTGTGTGTGCAAAGAGGGCTTTTAACCGTGTGACAGTTGAACTGTATAATGGAGATAATTCTAAACAAACACCAAACTGAACGCTTGACACTAAACACACATCCTGAACATTGCCTGACCCCATACAGCAAAAATGTCTATGACATTGCCATAAATAATACTGACAGCGCACAACACTTATCAGGGGAAAGTACACACGAAAACTGCTGATTCATACATGATAACATTTATTAGAGAGGACAGGACAGCCAATATTTTGACTGAGGTCATCTTCATGTCATCCTGGAGTTAGAAAACTGCTTTGAGTCTAAAAGATCTTAACAACATCATGCCTGCAGTACCACACAACTCCTAAATGTCAGTTTTAATAGAATAATGACAATGAAGCAAAGACAAAACTGACAGGTCAATATCTTCAACCGGAAAATACACTAATAAACAAACAAAAAAGGTTGCTGTTGGTACAAAGCTGTTTGTTAATTGGTTTACAGTTTTAATGTATGCTGTGTAACGTGACAATGTTAATCATTATTGTCAGGGTGCGATTTTCCGGGGGGTATGGGGGTTTTCACTCCCCTCTGGTCAATATATCCCTGCCTCTGCTGAATAATTTTTTATCCCCGGTGGGGACAAAATGCATCCCCCCCTATAGTGATTAATGCTGCGACTTCACCAATAGACCATATCAAATTCCTAAAATAAAAATATTATTAAAATACATCTAAGTAAAGTGCTGCAACGTGAGAAAAGTCTATAGTGCAAACAACGATGAAATCATGAATGGACTATCACTGTCAGCGCTTGAACCAGCGCGACAATAATAATTACACCGCAGCTACATGATGGTCCTGGTTCCATTGGCCTTGATCCATGCATGGCTTTTCAGAATATCGCACAAATTAATGAATGAATGACAAATGAAAAGGATTCATAGAAGCCTATAGTTATATTTTACAGGACCCTCACAAATAAAATATTGTGCTAGGCTACATGATGAATTAAATAAATATAAAAATAAATATTCAAATATTCAAATGCAGTAGTTAAGTTCAAGTTCAGAAATGTTTTTATTCAAGTTCATAATTATTCTATAAATGTTGCTTTAACAGCTGCAAGAAATAGAAAACAGGCTGTCATAGTCTACTGTATATAGGCCCACTGTGGTTCTTCATATATTTTCATGAATAAAAACATTTCAAAAACATCCCATCACACTAATCGCACATGGTAATGGTTTTATTTTATCACTAATGTAGCTAACTACATTAGCATACATTTAACTTCCTGAAACTTGATTAGGTTCCAGAGAAAATTACACTGAAGTTTAATATTGTCAATGAAAACTGAGGCGTCCGTGAATTTAATGATGACCTATTAAATCAGGTCTGAAATAAATGAGCACACAGACCCAGAGAAACAGCAAGATTCAGTCTGAACTCTTGGGGAGATCTGGTACCCTACACCTCACATTTTACATTTCCACAACATTAGCATAGTGGTGCTGCTTGGGTGACAATACATTTTTTCATTTCTGAATATTATGAGCCTGTGGTATGAATATGACCTTACGAATATCTTATACTAACAAAACCAGAAAGTAACCATAAACCATAGACCCAGGTCAATTAAATATTATAATAAGAAAGATATTTGTTTAAGTCACAGCGAATCGAAATGTATGTATTTGTATGTACACACTAATGTATGTAAATGTATGTACACACTATCAATACGAATCAAAGAGGCAGAGCGACAGGAAATTGGAAATTTCTCTATCCGTCGTTCTGTGGAGAAACTCAACTGTGCTTTTATTTCCAAATGTGAGTGTCTGAGTATGTTCTGTATTTGTTTTTAAATTGAGCTTCTTTTATCTGGCTGACTTTCTCCATCCCCCTGCAGGTGATAGAGTGCATCACCCAGGGCCGCGTGCTAGAACGCCCCAGAGTTTGCCCTAAAGAGGTCTACGACATGATGCTGGGCTGCTGGCAGCGGGAGCCCCAGCAGCGCCTCAACATCAAGGATATTCAGAAGATGCTGTTCACTCTGATGAAAGCCACACCAGTCTATCTGGATATCCTGGGATAGCCCGGGGAGGAGAGGAGCGGGGATGGATTTCGGCTCGGACTACATCAGAGGGGATTTGAGACAATGGATTTAACGCAAACTGAACTGGATTATTCCGATTGGATTCCAGCGGAATTGACATAAACTAAATGAAGTCAGTTGGATTGTCTTGTACCTTTGTCGGAACTAAGTTATAGAATGACATTTGTCTGATATGGATAGGACTGAATTAAACTATATTGGCTTTGAACTGGATTACATCACGTTGCACTGAAGTGCAATTCAATCAAATTAAGTAAAATACTATAGATTTTAGGTGGACTGGTCTGGCTCTGGCTTTCGTTTGGTCTACTCTCACCTCCATTCAAATGAACCTAATCTGACTACACCTTCACCATTGGACTGCATTGGATGGTACTGGCCTGGCCTGGTCGGATTTACTGTATGTAGGCTTGGTTTTCTTGTCTTAATTGTTTGGCCACCTTCTTCTAGCCGACGAATAGTTCATGAATCTTTTTTTTTTTCAGTAGTGCTGCCCTGTTTCTGCCCATTTCTAGATACAGCCCAGGTACAGCTTGCCTTCGGCCACATTAAATACCCCTGTCCCAATTGATCTTTCTGGGTATAACCTGGCTAACAGACTGGATTGACAGGCTCACATACTGTATCTAGGATGAGGCTATAGCTGTTTTATTTGACAAGGCCTTTCCGGGACACGATTGTGGGTTTTAGGACTATTACTGGAAGCAAGCAACACTAGATTGTGGCATAATAGGCTCCTACATATTTAGAACAGTTGCTTCGACAAATCATAGAATCTAGGAAATAATTCAGTATAGATGCGTGCGTGACAAAGCCCATCAATCCATGTCTTCTGTGTATTTGTCCCAGGTTTGAGGGCTTGTATATGTCAGTACAAATGATTCCCTGCTACTCTGTGTTCGGACGCAGCAGCAAATGACTCAGTTCAGGTATGATCAAGGGCTTGGTCTGTTGTATTTTAGGGACACCATTCCGTATTCAACTAATCCAGACAGTGTACTCTGTAAACTACAGGATTACTATATGGACAGTTGAACTTTAAATGAGAATGATGTTGTTGCACCGTGGCAGTTTAGTGACGATTTGATTCTTAAAATGTCACTATAGCTCGATAAAATGTTACAACAAGAAAGGATCTATAAAGGTTGATATTGCTATTGCAGCAGTTTACAATATAAACCGCTGCATTCTAGACCTTAGCCCACAAAGAGACTTGACTTGGCAGTTTAGCAGCACGCGGTGGTAAAGTTTTGAGGACCTCAAAGGAAGATGAAGAGGGACAAAGACTGTCAACAGATTAAACTTGTCATCTGATACCCCAGCCAGCCCGGTGCCAGCTCTATTCACCGTTAGCATTTGGAAAATCCAACTTCACATACAATAGACAAAGTACTTGTTTGGTGGTCCCATATTCGGTGGTCCCAGGACTCGTTCACTTTCAGAGAACCAGGATCCGACTTTATTATCCTGAGCCTAGAAGCTTGGCCCGAGTGACTGTCATTCGCCATAGAGATGGACCCAAGTGCCTCCTACTTCTTTCTAAATAACAAAACTCACTGAAACTAGATTTCAAAATAAAAGCACTTTTACATTTTGCATTTTGTTTACCTGCGAAAAAATGTAAATGAGCTGTAAACTTCTCTCCTTTTTCCTATAAACAATCTACTTTGAACTCTCTCGGTAAACCAAAAAAAAAGAAAAAAAAAGATACAAAACAGGAATAAAATAAAGAAAATGGAAGATACGCATAAAATCCATGAAAAAGCTTTTGTTTCTTACCATTTACAGCTCGGCAAGAGGATCAAATTACCCAAGGTGATTTTTTTTCTTTTTTCTTTTTACAAATATATATATATACTATATATTTTTAATTTATTTTTATTTTAAAGTGTGGACCTCTGCCATGCTCCAAAGCCATTGGAACAGTCTGTCACCAGGCAGAAAAAATAATAACCACTTAAGACAACACCTGGCTGGGAGAAGGCCTTTAAGGACTGGTTGTATGGAAGCCTGAGTGCTCTCTGTTTGGCTTGGAATTACCCAGGCTCTGTTTCCAGGAGATCACTGGCTAGAACAGCCTTACGGCAACAGACGTTCTGAACTCTGAAGAAAAAAGGAGTCAAAATGAACAAAAAGCTTGCTACTTTAAAATGAATGTATATAATGTAAATTTCTATGTCTCAAAATATGTTAACTTATTTCATTTTTTCCAGTTTAGATTATTTTTAGCTTCTTGATGTGTTGTTATATGGTTATGTGAAAGCCAATAGATATTTTGATAATTTTTATTTCAAATTGTAATTACTTATTAGTTATTCTGGTCATGCAGTGTGTCTGTTGCCATTTTAACAAAATAATCTACATTTAAACCATATGCATTTAATTCATTATCGTTTAATTTTGATGATGTGATGACAATGTATGAGTCAGGACGTTACAGGATGTAAAGTTAGATGACCATTATGCCGGTCAGAGTAGGGTTCCAGGATCATATGTTATATTTTTTACTAATAGTCTATTAACACTTGGGTATAGATTTATCTTGTTGTCTTAATTGTCTTGCCAAAGCAAACCATTTTTAAGTTTTGATAAAAATTGTTTTGTTAAAAAGATGTTAGCATCGCTAGCTAGGTTCTGAAATGATCATGGATGTGTTCCAATCCAAAGTAGGGTGATTTACTCGTCACTTCCTTGTAGACAGCCACCTTGATGGGTAGCATCTTAACCGGCAAGGTGTCTCAAAAGGCAATGGTAAAAATCACATTTGCCCCTTGAAGTTTGTATGCTTCACTCCACTAATAAACAGGCAGAGAGGCAAGTCGCTGTTCTACGATACAAAGACGGTGTGGGCCCCATGGAGCTCCTGAATAATATCGAGCTTTTCTCGGGTCTGTTGTGCGTTTTCCTGTGCGACAGTGTCAACCTCACTATGGAGCATCAGAGCTCCATAATAATGCTCATCGTTGGATGAGAGGAAAAGCTCCATAAACGCTTGACACTTTATGGGGTCTGTATCCACCTGTGCACCGTCCTGGGACAGCATCCTTTATTGACTTGTTAGCTTATTATTTTCTTGAAAAAGCTTGAAATTGACTACCTAGCTATATTTTATGGCATATTTGAGGAAAAGCATAATTCGTTAAAAATATGATAAATAAACAGCGAAATTGTTAAAAAATATTTTATAAACAAACTCCTACTCCTCTCTACTCCACTTCTGCTGTCCGGCATGTTTTTAAAAGATTTGTATGGAATTTTAATCAGTTAAACAGATTTATCAGTTTGCCTTTTCTGTGAACCATATATGTGATTCTTCCCACCGATGTAGCCAGAATAAGGTGTCTTAAAAGGCAACAGCTTTCCGTTACCTTCCGAATGGGACAGCCTTGATGTCGGGAGTGCGCTTATGCTGTCTCAGAATGGCTCTACTTAGACAGCCATGTTTTTCATTTGGAATGCAGAGAATATTTACTTGTCATTTGAATATTCCTCGTAAATATTTCACCCCTGGATTGGTTTTGAGATTTTACAGTTCCTCAAGCAACCGCTGCACCCAGGCTCCACAGCCCCGAGAACATTAACTAATTTTTTGTGTAACATTAGCCTACCTATGGGAAAAACGTCACAATCTTGAAAGGCACTCTTACTCTGTGAAGCTTGATTACAACTATGCCTGATAATAGCAGTGATTATTTACAGTATAACAACATTATTATCGCCCTACATTATATACTGTAGTCCCCCAACTATCACAGTATTCCCTACTGTCATTATACACCTGCTACTGTATGTGTTTGCTTCTGCAGAGAGCTAGTTATTATACCATTATATATAGAAATCCATGTCTTTGCTTTTACGACTGCTTGTACTGCTTTGGTCCAGAGTCAGGGTTGATAGATAAATGCATCAGGTTAGCTACAGATATTCTCTAATGGGTCAGTGAAGAATAGTTACTCTTTTAACAGTATTGGGTCTCTTGGAACCCCTGTAAGAATTAAACATACTGGCTGGAATTAGGCCAGTTCCACATGGAGACTCATAATAAAAAGCTTGCATACTGTCCTTTGGGCTGTATGTACAATGCAGACAACACTCTGGATCAGTTTCACACATATGCTGTTTGGTACTAACATAATGATAAGCCAATGAAACTAAAGAAAAAAATAAACATTTTAATCTGACAGTAAAGCTGTAATGAAGATACAGTATATAATGTGTGAAATATGATTGTGTCTAGTTAGAGCTCGAAGTCATATGTGAATGAGGTGTAAACATCTATCCATTTAACACTATTGTGTAGAAAACTAAAATTCTATGTGTGTATTACACCTCTGTCAAATGCAACATGTGTTCAAAACCAGTCACAGATTGAACCTTCTATTTGCATTGGGTTTATGATACAAGGTTCTGTCAAGTGGTTTCAGCTGCTTGCCTCCGGGCTCATCCAATATTCCTTTCATGACATTTACATGTTTCTACATTCCCCCTATTGGGTCTTTTCCACAATCAATACACGTTTTGTCCATTGTCTTCTATACCAACATGTCTATACAAGTCCTTGTATGTAATGTGGAACAGATGTTCAAAATGGAAATGAAAGCATCTCATAAGAATACATTACATGTCCTTGACTAATGTGAATATCCTATCCTCTTTTCTCTGACAGGTCACTTCCTTCAAACAGGGTCTATGATCGCTTACTGCAGCTTTATAATCTGTTTTTACCATTGCTTTAGTTTGCTGTAGTTGATGCTTATTGGCAAAATACCAAATACTGAACAAACGCAATCCAACACAGGTAGTAACCTTCCATGTCCATTCATTCTTTTTTTTTTACATATATTTTTTACACATAAATCATCACAACAAGCATCTTGTTCAAAGTTCAGCAGATTTACGTCACCGACAGACAATAATATTTGATGCATGCATGGACACTACTGCAAAAACACTCACACTGGGGGGCAATTGTAAACTAAGCTACTGTCTTGTGATTGCAAAAGGTCTCTGTAACTTATTTAGATGATTTTATTTTTATTTGTTCAAAATTTTCTTGTTTCCTTGCTCACTCTTATTAGGATCTAGTATTCATTCTCTATAGCTGATCTGTAACCCTCCCTGTCTCTCTATCACCCTCCCCTCTCCTGTGCTCTGCAGTCTCAATAAGAGTTCAATTCTAAATGTTAAAACCATCATTACTCAATATTAAGTCAATGTCTTACTCTCCTTTGCTCTCTCGCGCTCTGTCTTTTTCTCTGGGTAATGTGTTGTATAACGACGTCACCATAATATAATTTATAACTCTATGTATTAGAATAATTTGACAACTTATAAAATGTCTTTTTTAAAAACTGAGATGTGGTCTGAACTTTTAAGGCAGTTCTGTGTACGCTTCTGGGACAAATTAAAAGTTACTTCGTCTGGTTTCTTTCTTTCTTTCTTTTTCTCCCTCTCTCACCTGCCTCACTCTCATACGCAAAAAGAATAGGACCTCTTCCATCTCCATCTGATATTTCCAGTTATCAAGATTTACATGGTAAATTATTACTTTATGCTATACGTTATTCTCATAGGGGAAAATGTATTGGCATTATATTTGTGCTGCGGGGGATACATTTAGAATATATTAATATATTTTCTTTACTTATGGGATAGTACGTTATGTAGTATGTTATTTAATCACTTTCATTAGTAATTGATTCAATAATAATCATTTTTAGGCCATCTAGAGCCCATATCGGTCCAAATGGTCTGTTTTTGTTTTGCATATTTCACATTGGTAGTGAGATTAGAACATGAATGTACAGGTTACTAGATTATATATAATATACTTACATCACACAGGACCTGATCACTGCTAGCTTGCTAATAGGTAGGCTACTGTTGCAGCGTGTCACGAGGGAATCTGCGTTTATGCCTGCTACATCAAACCACAGGCATGACAGCTTGTTTGGAAAACACTCCGTCCTAATGTATGATCATTATATCCAATAATAAAGTGTCTATTCTTCAATTTACATTTACAGCATTTAGCAGATGCGTTTATCCAGTCATCATAAGTAACACATTCTGTGTGTAGAATATTGAATCAGCGTCATCAGGGCTAATTTGTTGCATTTTCTAAGGCATCATACCAACAAACATACTGTACCATTGACATACCAGTAAGCTAAACTCTGGCAGTGCCACCTCCCCCAAGCTGATGCAGACACTACAACAACGCTACAACAACAACAACAGCTACACATGTTGATATGAGTCTCTAAATTCATACTTAATATTTGTATGATTTTATTTATTTTTTTATAACTCAGGGCACCACCTTGGTTTAGGCACAAGGAATCCTTTTCTTACACCTTATGGCAACTATGATTGACCATAAATGTAAGATAATATACTATTTTTGATAGTGTAAAATGTATTTTATTTATAAATCAAAATTCTTAATCAGGCTAATTTAATCTGAAAGGTGAGTCTTGGGACAATTGGTCAGGCATGACAGAGAAACGAATATTTAATATAATGATAATTTTATTAGACACACAGACAAAACACACTCTAATTTTTCATCAATAATACATGGCTTAATAACACAAGGTAACATCATAACACGTCAATACGTGTTTGGTTCAATAAACCAAACATCTCAAATTCATGAATATCAGACCATAACAAATACCTTTGATATGCGTTATCTAAGACTCATATTGGACGAAAGGGACTACCTGAATAATCTATTTTACTAACTAACCTGCTATACTGGGGGGAAATTGATTCAGGAAAGGAGAAAGAAAGTAATAGGAGATATATAGTAGATAGATAATAACAGATCAGCGAGCAGTGATGTCATCAGGAGGTTCGTTCACTTGTGTCTGCTGTTTACAGAGCTTTGCGGCGGCGTCAGTGGTTGGACTCACGCTGCCTTACTGCTGTGATCCAGTCACTATATGGTGACGGCTTGTTACCGGCTCGCGCCCCAAAACATTTATACTCGAAGCGAGTCAGACTCGCTGGCTTGGCTTTTAGTTTGAGTTCGGTTGACCAATCAATTTTTCTGATGTCGTCAGCGGTTGTGCTGCCGTTATGCCAACGTTATGCCATGCTTTAGGAGTCTCGTGGACGGCATTCAGGTCTTCCCTATCTTGGAGACACAGGATCGACAAGCCAGATGCGTTTATTGCTCATAGAAGGAACCAGATTTACTTACTTAAACATGAACTAAAAGTAAGAGAACTGAGATAATACTGAAGGATAATCTAGACTGCTTATAGAAAACGACAAACAGAACACGCGTTAAGAAACTAAAGACACAAAGACATGTAGTTCATTTTGACCATGGGCTCAAGTTTAAAACTGCAAAATGCCGGAATCAGGTCATCTTGGTCGGAAGAAGTAAGAGAGAGAGATTTTGGGGATCTGTGTCTTATATCCCTTCTCAGAATAAGGCGTAGGCTATGCAGTAAATGTATTCCAAGTCAATTCAAATATATTGACAGTAAAGGATATTAACACATGCTTTTAAACACACAAAGAATTCCTTTTCTCTTTGTGTCTTCGTCTGTGTGTGAGCGCAGGCTCAGAAGTATTTATTAGGGGTCGTAACAAGGCTCCTTTCTAGAAGAGAGAGAGGACTCATCCAAACTCAATAATTGGTTAAGTTTTGAATTCATAGCCTTAGCGTATACATTTTCAGAATACAATAAACTATTCATCAAGACTAAACATTGATATGTTTATGTTTTTCATTACATTAATATATGATAATGTCTCTTGAAAAGGACGTGTGGTTTTATTTTAACACTTCCAGGGTCATGAGGTCAAGTCAAACATTTTGGGATGTCCAGTTCCATAATCTTCTTCTTCTGATCTTTTTCATCAGAAACGATGCTTTCTTGTTCAGTCTTTGTGAACCTTGGTGAGTTTTGGACATTCCAGGGGTCAGTTTATGCTCTTCTGGAATGCTGAGGTTTCATGTTGCAATGTTGCACAGAAAGGGGGAGAGTAAGAGAGTGAGAGAGAGTTATCACCCCCTTTCTTCTTCCGTGAGGGGGGTCGGTCCCCTACATTGCCCACTGTCCACCAGTTCAGCAAGATGAGCCAATCGACACAGGGAGGTTTTCCCGCAAGCGGCAGAAGGGAGAGGGTGGGATTTCTAGTTTATTCAGTGCTAATAAAGGCTGTGTAACAAAATAAAACTATAGGGGAAAACAGGTATAAATACAGGATCAGTTAGTTGTACAGCTTTATTACAGTGCCGTTTGGTCACCCCATTACACATCGTGGTGCATTTCTAAAACATAAGCTTGACTGTTGACATAACTTTTACATTTTACATTTATTACAATCTCATTGGATAATGTATCAAGTCACCAGTTGAACCTAAAATGCAACACAAGGCCTTATCTATTTCCTCCTGTTGGAATATTTTACTGGGTCTGGAAGAACTCTCTCACTCCATCAAGAAAATAGTGTGTTCTGTATGGGCGTGTCTGTTTGCCAAGATGTATTCCAGGAAATTCACTTTTTTCCCAGCTGCAGGGTTAAGTGAGTGTGTGTGTGTGTGTGTGTGTGTGTGTGGGGGGGTGGGGGGGGGGGGG
>JAODLI010041342.1:0-17843 GCA_027575585.1 Percopsis omiscomaycus
TATACAGTACCAGTCAAAATTTTGGCTGTATATAATATTAAAAGTCAAGTTGCATGTCTAGAAATACCCAAAAATGCTAGATGTGTAATGTGTGATCCCCTATTATCATCATTTGCATAATTAGAAATTAATCATGGGTCCTTGTTAGTTACAGAAAAATTACCTTCATTTTTAAAAAGTCTTGCATTTACATGACCTGTTGTTTTGCCCGACACCACCGTATGCCATCTACAACAGGTGTTCCTTTATAGGTTCAAAGGGCATGTACAAAAGTACTAAGGCAGGTAAAATCAGACAGCTTGTGCTGTAAGCCTATCGGGCAGACATCAAGCCAGGACTCAGACATGAGATATGCAGGGCACTGGATCAACCACCCTAAAGGAATAACAATGCTGCCAAAAGATTTGGCGCTGAGACGCAGACCCATTCGGTTCCCACGGTGAACTTGTGAAACGTTAACGATCAGGGCATTTGACAAAGCCACATTTCCACATATGAGGTCCTAAGGCCCTTAATGATAGCCAGTCTATCTCAGCAGGTGTACCTACAGTAGCAGAGGAGCCGTTCCACCTTTCTATCGCAGCTTTAGCACTACCATACTGTATAAGACCTTTATCGACTGACTTTCCAGTGACTTGTCTTGTTGCTCTTTCTCGCTGCTCTGCAGGATTTCAGCCAAAATGGCCAAATGTTTTGTTCCTTCTGCAGCGCTGCTTTGCAGCAAATTATGAAGTTGTGGTCAGTTGCTAGTCATCTTCTACTTTTTCTTCTTCCTCCTGTCATATTATTGTGAGGCTTTTCTGCTCCCTACACTATTTATAGACCTTTTGTGCTCGTCACAACAAATATCACAAATCCCCCAGGATCAACGCAGCAGAGACAAATGAACCAATATGGAGTGATTCCCCCGATCACTGGAAATCCGTCTCTTCTTCCTCAGTCAACACTCACACCGACCTGTCAAATGCCTAGTGGCATTCACTTTAGCCAGTTAATTAGGGCCTAACAAGCCATTGGAAAGGGATAAGATTGGGCACTGGGGAGGTGACAGAGGCAGGGGATCTACACAAACCCAGCTGACAGCATGTCAGGGACTGACCATTAATACGGCATTTAAAGGAAGAGTAAGGAAGAGTAAGCTGTGTGTCAAAGAGAGAGCTGTTCACTACAGTATGTCAATAGAAATATGCCCACAGTATTGTCTGTATGAGGTTCACAAAGTCATGACTGAATAAAAACACATTAACAAAACCATTCGAGAAAACCTTCTAAAGATTCTCGTCTCGCAATGTTGTTACTGAGAGGATATAGGACCACGTCTTCACGCCTGCGCCTCGTAATTATTGTTGACAGCCTCATTGCCTGCGTTTGAAATAATTAATCAACTAGAAGAGGCTTCCACTCCTGCATGGAGCAGATGTTGTAAATCCACTGCAGCTAACAGAGACAGGTGCCCTCCAGCCGGTTCCCGTCTACTGCCTTGGTAATAGTGCGTTTCCCTTCTTGGAACACTAGAGAAATCAAACCGCTCTCATCATCTCCACATTACAAGGTTATACAGTAGAACATAACTATGTAACCTCCTAGAGAACGGAGCATGTGTAGAAAAACAAAATGTCCAGTACCTCACAACATGAATTTCTATGTGAAAATCTCTGCGTCATTTTAGCAAATATTTGATGATTATTTTTTTTACCAGAAATATTTGATGGGTTGCCTGTAGTAACAGAAATCAAAACAAAAAAATACAATCCATCAAGAGCAGCAAGTTGGGATCTTCCAGTTTCCAATGCAACATCAAACAGCAAAGTACATATACGAAATACAGTAGATGTAAAAAGATATTTTCACTGAAATATTACATCTACACTATCAGAGAATTTCAATAATACAGTATCTACTCATTGGCCACTGCACAGGTATAAGAATATAGATAACTTATTTAGACAACAACCTCCTTAAGAACTGCTGAGATTGGACAGGGTTCTGTTCGCTCTAATTCATGGCATGAAACCACGTCCGATCATCCATGTGCATTCATTTACCCATTATTATTATTTGCTGTATTGATTCAGTAAATAGGTACACATAGGTTTCTCTTTTCCAAAGTCAGTAGGATACAAAAGTTCACCGGATTTCCAGTAGCACAGCCTGTATCCTGAGTTTCATATTTAAAGTGTTAGCATTTACTAAGTATGGTTTGGGGCACGGTCATATGGTTGGCCAGTAGATTGGGATCTTGTTGCTATTGTGCCATTTCCTTTTAGCTGTTACACATCAACGATATCAGATTTCTTGGTCGAGACTAATCCAATTTATTACACGCTAACTATCATTTCCAGTAAGGGTATTCCTTTTTAATTTCACCAACAATGAATACACAACACAGATTTCATTGATTTGATTAATGGGAGAGCTCCTTATGGACATAAAAGAGGTTGCATTAATTTCAGTGAATAACTGTTTGGTGCCTTGCTCTGGTATATAGTCTACTCTGGGAATCCTGATAAAAAAACTATTCTATTTGCCTTCTAAATTGAGGTGTAATTCACTTCCTTCTGCGTGTATACAAACAATAAAATAGTCCCAAGTAATTATAAATAGTGTTTGAGGCCACATGTATGCTAATGAAATAATAATACAGCAAATAACACATGCATCACTTTGCATAAAACTGCTTCAGTTAGTAAGCTCATTCATCCTGCCTGTCATAAAGGGTGTTGTGTCCACTATGATTTTAGACAGCTGCATCCATCATAGCTTTGCCAGCAACATCTTCTCAGAGCTTGCTCACTGGTTCACTGAGGTCCTCACTTCCTCACAGATTTTGACGGACATTTCAGTCTTAGATAGACTCGACCACTTCCAATGTGAAGGGACACTATAGTAACAAAAATTAAAGCAGGGTAAAATAGATAGCTTTTATAACTAAACTGCAAGGACAAAGACAAAAGACAATCTCATAAGCTGCTGATTGGCTAGAGATAAAAAATAGATAGAAAAAATGATAAGTATCTCTATCAATTAAATAGAAGAACACAAATTGCACCCAGCAGGTGAAAAGTCTTTGAGTTGTAACCACGCCATGCAGCATCTAGCATAGATTGCTAGAGGATTAAGACATTTAGCTAAATTCTGTTCACTTCGCTAACTGTTGCTATTGCTTAAAGCTGGCCGAGTGGGACGGAAACAGCATGAGAGATTCCTAGTGTAAACAAACACTATCCAGGCCAGCCAGACGTGTATTTCTCCTTTTAGCATGAACACATGCATTGAGGACATACTGTAGAAATATAAGAAATATTTCCACACACAGTACTGACACATTCTGTTTATTTCGTGTTAGCAGAACAGTACATTTTTATACAGTTACATCTAATTATGAGGGGCAGCATGTTGGACTCCCAGCCGGAAGGTCATGGGTTTGAGCCCCAGAGTTGGCCTTCCTCTAAGCATCCTTGAGCAAGATGCCTAACCCCTACCTGCTCCATGTAATAGCACCATGTAATTGTAAGTTGCTTTGGATAAAAACATCTGCTAAATGACCTAATTGTAAATTGTAATTACAGCACCATAACACATATTTTACAGTATATACCACTAGTATGGCCTATACTGTTTTCCTTTTGGGATCTTGCCTCGTCTTGTTCAATACACTGCAGTGCTGTTTACCGACTTGACTCACTCTTTTAGAATATGAACTGAGCAAAATCACTATGCTTATTTTGAAATAACTATGCTAATTTTTAAATAACTATGCTAATTTTGAAACAACTGCTTATTTTGAAATAACTATGCTTATTTTGAAATAACTATGCTCATTTTGCGTTATGTGCCTTTCACACCCAGCTATCTGCGTGCTAGTGCTGAGAATGAAGGCGGGAGACTGAAAAATGTGTCCTTGAACATTTTTTTCTTCTGTTCTTTATCAGGGTTCTCTTCCATCTATCTTCATAATATTTCACTCCCCCCAAATAGATTTAGCAGTGTCCCAGAAATAACATAAGAACAGAGGAAGTGGAGCTAAAGCCCTCCATTTGAAACTGTGTCACAGTGGGGGCTGTGCCTACTCTCTCTCCAGGTAACCACAGACAGGCTGCGAACTAATGGGGCCCCGTTTTGGCCCTCCGAGGCCACTGTACGTCTGTAGCCCGAGAGCAATGTCCTGGCTGTCTTAAGCCAAACAATGAGGGAGACAAAGCTTTTAGTTCCAGTAAAAGCCCCACAAGTACTGTTTGCATTTCATCTCCTACTATTAGGCACTGCGATCAAGTGCAGCTTCCCACTGACATCCCATGATGAGAATAGGCCAACCCATTCTCTGAATAAATTACTGTCCCATGAGTCGGCATAAAGAAGGAGAGGCATAAATTGGTACTATTTTAAATCACTGGAGGGTTTGCCAACCTTCTCGTGTATAGTCTAGGCCCTATATCGAGAACCACGCGTAAAAACTCCTAAAATAGTCTAAATAAAGCAAAGACCTAAACACTTGGGCTACCATTGCAAAGCCAGTAGTGACATGAATGAGAAGGTCCATGTTATCAGTTGTAATTAGAAATAAGGAATGAGTAACACTACACCACCTGCACAAAACTGCCTACTTATCTTAGGACAATTCTTATTGCAGACATATACAGTATACACCTCCTGCTCATTTCAACCATTGGGAACATGTGAGTTGAATACTGGAACCAGCACATTTGTGCTCTAACCCTAACCCTAAACTCCACACTAAAGTACTTTTTAGTGTGGAGTTTCGGGGAATACCAGGATAGACCAGGATATATATTTCTGTAAGATAAAATAATCATTCCTAAATTAAAGTACAGCACACCTAATATCATCCCATCCATATCTGGTGCTAGATGTGAGCATTTAGCACATCTAGCAACTGCTGGATGATTTAATGGAGCAAAACACATCCCGGCTGTGGTGGAAGGATGAATGGCTGTGATACGCTGACCAATGGAGAGGATCTGGTGGGACCATCCCTTGTGCTACACAAATACCTGGGTACAGGAGTAATACTTCTACTTAGAAACCTGACTTGAATAAAAAGAAGAAGAGGAGGAAATGGGAAGGGGCACAGAAAGCTATAGGAATGGAAGTCTACAATGTAGTTCAGTTAGGCCCGCGCCACATCACCAGATGACGGAAACATAAATTCTCACATTCCCAAGCCTATTTTTCTTCACCAGTTCTAACCCTCGTGCTTTCACTCAGACTTTAGCACGCAACAACTGAATTGAAACCTTAACTCTCAGCAAGGCTAATGGGCTAGCTTACTCAGCTGACACACTTGGATGAATTTTCTCAATCATCAGTTAAAAAAACCAAAACATTTAAAACAAACATTTAAATGTAGCCATAAAAACACTGGGTTTAGCCCCTCTAGTGAAAATGGTTCAATTTCAACTAGCACAAGACCATTTGTTTTCTTATAAAATCTAAAATATCAAACCATGACACAAAGTTTTCCCCAAAATGGACTTCTTGCCAAACCATGAAGTGCCTTTTAGTGTAACAGTGATTACAAAGGAAGACATTATGAATGTCGATTAATCTCAGCTAGAATAAACATTAGCAATGAACAGAACCTTTTACAACATTTTAAAGACAGTCTTCAATAAACATTAACAAATTCTGTAATGGGGTGCAAACGATTCAGCAGTGGACACTGAAGTACTGGTTTGGACAACAAATTTGATAATAACTGCGTACCTTTAGCTTCACCACCAAGAAAATTTGTATAATTTATTACTACTGTCATTGGTCTCGCTTTTACTCCTCTAAATGTATGCTATTATGGTTTAATATTATAGCAAGATGATTATGAGTTATTGAACAATGTCACTAATAAAGGTCAATGCCATCAACCCAACTGACATTGGGTTGGATTATGAGGGGTGGAAGTTATAAAAATGATTTGATTAAAATGGGGTTGAGAAATTGTCATGTGAATTAAAAAGGACGTTGATAAAAGTGCATTTGTTATTTATATGAATTGTAATTTTCACTTTATTTGATCAAATCAAAGGCGGCTTTATTGAATTGAAGTTGGTTTGATTAATTATGAGCTTAACTTTTCATTCAATGCCATTTTTGTAAGGCAGCATTTAAAATGTGTATCAAAGCTGTTCGGTTGAAGGGTCAAAGTTACAAAAATAAATCCTTGATAAATATACTGGTGATAAAAAGGCGTGTGAATTAAAAAGGAAGGCGATTTGATAAACTAGAAGGGGGTTTGAAATATGTTTATATATATGTTTGACCCATTTATAACTTCCGGTCAATCCATTGCTCCTCTCTCCATTCGTATTGTGTAATGAAAGGCTGGCCCGCACCCACAAGTAGGTTAACACACTTGCACCATGGCGAATGCGAGATAGGTCCACCAAGGTGAAGTTAGAAAGATATTGGATATTCAACATACAGTATATTCACCTGCTGAAACTGACAAGCGGACTACAGCGGTGCTTGTCTCCCTAGCCAATAGTCTATTTAGGGACATTCAACATTTGAAATTATAATTTGTAATATCTCGGGATCCGAACGGCGTAGAGACATGTAACCAACTTACTTTACTCATAGAATGGCCCTTCACAATGCACATGCTTTAGTTTTTTCCATTATTATTATTATTTTGATTTTTTTTTATTGTATATTGATATCAACACATATTGGTCAATTGCTCAATACCTGGATGCCCTAAAAACACACAACCAACATGTATCTGTTCTTAGGCTCCTTTTACACCCTTTAGATTTTTCAATTTTAGTTTTTATGATTCTAGAATGTTTTAATATTCATAGTACAATCAGAAAACTAAAGGATGTGCATTGTGAAGGGACATTCAATAAGTAAAACTAAGTTGGTTTTATGTCTCTACGCCGTACGGAAATATTACAAATAAAAATTTCAGATGTAACTTCACCTATAGGTGGACTTATCTCGCATTCGCCATGGTGCAAGTGTGTTACCCTGCTTGTGGGGGCGTGCCATCCGTTCATTAAGGTAGACAATACGAATGGAGAGAGGACCAATGGATTGACCGTAAAAAGTAGTAGGAAGTAGTAAAAATTGCACAAGCGATTTGATAAATGAGTCGACGTTATAAACAGATCTCAAACCCCCTTATAGTTTATCAAATAACACAACGATTCACCGCCTTCCTTTTATCACCTGTATATTTATCAAGGAAGTTTTCTAACTTTGAGCCTTCAGCCAAACAGCTTTGATGCAAATTATAATTGCTGCCTTACAAAAATGGCATTGAATGAAAAGTTAAGCTCATAATTAATCAAACCAACAGCAATTTCAGCCGCTTTTGATTTTATCAAATAAAGTGAAAATTACAATTCATATAATTAACAAATGCACTTTTATCAACTTCATTTTTAATTCACATGACAATTTATCAACCCCATTTTAATCAAATAATATTTATAACCTCAACCTTTCATAATATACTGTATAAAATACCTACAGTATAGCATTGCACACTCATCTCCAATCCTATATTATTCTGTGCCCCTGTGTGGATCTACTAAAGTGAAAACCTGTTTAAATTAATCATTCTGATAAGATCAGTGCTTGGGCTTTATTTCTCCTTTTGTGAGATCCTTTTTTTTTACCGTGTGTTGTGGCTGCTGTTGATTTGTGAGTAAAACATTCCTTAATAGCAGAGAGTAGTTGGGAATGTAAGAAGTAGAGAACTGCGTGAGTAACCATCGTGTAAGAGGCACGATCGCGTCGACATCTTTATTAATGCATTTTTTATGGACGACTATAACAACAAAATTCAAATTTTAGCAATCTAGTTTGCATTTGTGTTTGACACAAAGGCTTCCTCTTTCATTATCTACTGAAGGAGGATAATGTATTGCTGCATAATAATGCAGTCATGATTTCTTCCAAGTTTCAAAGTGTGTACAGATACCCACTGTACACACCAGTATAGGCTATTACCAGTTATGATAGCCAGGGAGTGAGGAATAAGGAACGCTGTGATTTTTACTGTGAAGGTGGGGGGATATTGATCTGCTTTTGTTGGTTAATGGGATAACTGGGGCAGTTATGGGCAGTTATAATGTCCAACATCAGTCCAAATATGCACGTCCCACTGGCTCTTCAATAAGCCATATAAATGCATTAGGCAACCCCAAGCAGCAGTTGTTGCTGGGCTGATGGTGTAATGTCTGAGTTGGGCAGATGGCTAAACACAGGTACAAACACCCCGACTACAAAAATGACCCAATAGACTACATGGGCCTGTTAAATCTAAATGCTGCAAAACTACATGTAGGCCTGTTACAGTAAACTCATTTTTAGAAACATTTAGTTTCGTTAAAATGCAAGGCTGTGGTTAGGGTATCTTTCATCATTTCATTTCAGAACAGCCATCGCCAAGCCATCGCCAATTCAGTGTGTAAACACTGTATCAAGTGGTATCAATATCTTATGAGACATTTTGGTTCAAAAAGGAAAGTAGGCTAATTATTCACATTGATTAAATGCACACAGTACTGTCGCCTACGTGCTGTTTATGTAATGGCCATCAGCGACCCTGATGTTATTTTTTCATTGGCATTGTCTTGCTACTGGGGCGATAACATGCACTAAGAGCACCAATTGTCTTTCTTCTCCAGTGTCACGGATTGATGGAGCAAAATCAATACACCAACTTATCAAAGATGCTAGACTATATAGGTTGAGTGGGTGGTTGCAACAATGGAACATCGATTCATGTTTCTTTCGTAGAATTGACTGAATGTGATTCTGAGTCAAAGTTAATTTCTGCGTGAGAACTAAAATCGGATTGTTGTCGCTAAGAATGTTGAGCTTGCTAAACGCACAGGCTATAGTCTAAATTAAAGTTTGTGGGAGGCTATATTCATGGACCAGGCTAATTTCATACAGCGCGTGTGTTCAACAGAGAAACCCAAATGTGCGTGCGAGCGCGCACTGACACAGACATGCGCGGTCTTACCATAACCAATTCACAAAAATGTACAAAAATGAAATTATTGAATTGGCTTTATACAGTACTTTCGTAATACTTTCGTAGGTAGGGTGTTTACTCTTAAACACGTTTATATGTGTTTTTATACATACGGAAGGATGCTGTTCTGGAGGATAGACTGTCACAAAATTTCCTCCAAAAGTCAAAGGAGCGAAGAGATGGGACATTTTCACTCCAGCTATTATATTCTAGCGGATCTAAAATTAAGTGAAATGTTAAATCAGACCATGGATAGAGTTGAGCAGTTAGCCATCCATGTTCCATTAAGTTAAACGTACAAATCTGCGTAAAAGTCACCACTTACCCGAAGTTATGAGGTGAAACAGATAAACTCCCCACAGATCCATCTCTAGCGCAGATCGTGATCAGTTGCAGTAACTCAAAACCACGTCTACGTCTACAATATTACACAGCGGCAAGACGATATCCACTTATGCTCATGGAGAACATCGTTGGCTTCAGAAACACCTACTGTATTCAATTCTTAAAGCATTCTTTGCAGATTTTTTCCCAAAACCCCATTAGTTTCTTTAGAGTGGACCGGGCACGAATACGCGTGTAGCCAAGCGTTACGGCTTTAATGCAAACTTCTGATATATGTAGATATATCCAGTTTTCTGCGAGGTTCCCTTGACCGTCGAAGGGGTCGCGGAATTATGCACGCACGCGGTTGGTCAGATGCCGAGCGCAGTCAGAAAGATCCACTGCTGGGGAGGGAGGTGAGACAGGGTGCAGATAGCCTACATTAGTGCTGGTTGTAGTAAATTAACTACTATCTACGCAATTAAAACGCAGCCTGTACATAATGAACTGCATGTAACATATGGAAATAGGCTATCATCTAACCTAATATGCTCAAAGCAAAGGTACATTGCACAGGAGACACCCCAGAAACCTTCTGCCTCAGCTAAGTGTGGGCAACTAGGGGGGAAGGTAGAGAACGGTGTGACTCTGTAGCTCTAGAGGGAGGAGTAGAGAGGAAGGCAATTTAGCACATTTAGATGCAGGATGGGCATGTGCTCCATGAGTTTCAAGCCAAATCAATCATGTTTTTGTAATGCTGATTTCAACCAACTATCCATTCAATTTCTAGAATTGCCAGCTCACAGAATTGTCAATTGGTTGCTTGTATAAGAAATTGAATCTCAACAATACCTTACAAAAGTAAACTTGTATATGTGTTTAAGAAGTAATGTGATTGGTCAGGCTAATGTGAAGACATTGATGCGTTAACCCATAACACTGATGTCAAGTCCCCACTGTTAAAGCATTTCCATAACAAATGTATAACGATCATATTGTACACCCAGTCCAGATTGATAAGGCCAGTTCCTTTCTCAAAATATTGAAAGTACAAGTCGATTGTTTAATTTCCCGGTTTGGCCTGAAGATGGCTATTGACAGTTTCTGATCAATTGTGGACAGACACTTACTGATCCTTCAATGTTAAAAATCGTGTTTTTCTCACATCCGTTCATTTTATGGTTCAGAAACTCAATTCACTCTAAGACGATATCAGTGGTTAACAGGATGTGTATATTTTAAGACTGCTGACCCAACCTTTAGCGTGTCTCCAAAGTGATGACAGCAAAGAGTTTCCAAATGATTCATGATGCGAATAACACCGGCCATAAGCAGATAACAAACGTTTAGCCTTTAGCTGGACTGGCTCTTCATGTGTGTGTGTGTGTGTGTGTGTGTGTTTGCATTCAAAGCATCCCAGGAGTCCAAAAGGATGATCCAGTTGTGTAGAAAATGAAGACCCCTGTGGGGCCATTTTAACAGGCTTGTGTTAGCTTTACGACCCTTCGTAGCGGCTGTCCTATGGCGTTCGATTGGACTCACATTAGTTACAATGTTGACTCAAATGTTTGATAGTTGTTTTTTTAGTTTATCTATTGCTGAGACCACACATTGGTATAATGCTATAATTGTAAAACATCATAACGACACATGCTTACCATGCAACTTATTTAAAACAATGCAACGTTACTGAGTGCTCCGAGACCTCAAGCACTTCTTAAACACTCTAAAAGAGAGGCCAGTGCCATGGAGATTTTTAGTCAAGTACATTTTTTCATTCTGCATCTACATTTGTATCCGAATAGGGCTTATTGAGCAAAAATGTTCAAATGTCTCTTTCCTCCTAAATAAAGTATTTGGATCATTGGTGGTCTAGCATACTAGCATATGGAAAATGAGTCATTTATACCAGTGACTACTCCAATAGAAGCAGACCAAACCTTTTAGCCTAAAACATTTTCTCCATCTTTGAGGTGTTATTTTGGGGATATTGACAATAAGTCAACACAATCATTGATCATCTTTGATGTTCTACGTCTCCACTGCCAGGCTTTCTGTGTGGACAGGGGCAAGGGTACATTGATTTCCTAAGAATGTGATCTGAGGTTTTGTGGACATAATACAGATGGATTATGCTGTGCATCCATCTCCAAATTGGACGATAATGATTAGTTCTGTAAATATTTGCTGGAACTAAAACTTGTAGAGACATATTTCTAACAAACCAAACATATATACGTTCAAGGTAGAATAGTTACTGTACTCTAGTTACCCATTACCCATTTAGCGTCTTAAATTAATTTTTGACAATATAATATAATAATAAAAGTCTATCCCTATTACCGCACATGTGCACTAAGTAGTAAACTCCTACACTACTGTTGTGTGTTTTTATGTTGACCATCGTGCTGCAATGAAGTGATACGTGATACTTGGTAATCGCTTGTAGACAATTTGTTGCAGGTAGGATCAACAGACAAGCCTGCGCTACAAGTTAGAGAAATTCGGTAGTGTAACATCGTGTTGGCTTTGGTTGAACTTTAATACCTCTTGGCTTCTGTTCCATCTTTCGTCTCAGATGAGACATGCTAGAGAGAATGAAATCTGCAAAAGGGAAGGGTATTCACTAAGGGGTGGGCAAATACAGATGGTGGTCTGAGTGATGTCACTAAGGGCTTTAAATCAGGTAGAAAACAGATGTTTAAATAACTATAGCAAAATGGGTCTGATCTCAAAGTTCACATTTCACCAACTGTTACATTCAACAACTAAGTGCTTACTTACAGAAGGAAAGATGTAAAAGGTGGAGAAGTACAGTATTGCAGTCGCTAATTAGGAGCCTAATGAAATGTGTTTCGTTTTGTCACTCCACACCTCCAGACCTCCAGAGCTGGCCAGGCAAACTGCTCCCAGAACAGTGATGTCATGTCCATGCTTGATTGTGAACAGAGTGGTGCTTGTTCTAAATGAACTGTGCGGTTCTTCCCCTTTCCCAACTCCGACGTACAGTACAGTGGGGCAATGGCTTATAATGAAACACATCACAGAACTGCCATTACCTCCTTTGTAAATACCTAAAAATAAGGCACCACTGGGAGTGTTAAACTTAAAGACTTTAAAATTCCCCTCTGTGTGTCAACCAATGTTCACAAGGGAGGCTTTATTAAATGTGTGAAAACAATCAACCTCACCTTCTATTCATCCCTGATATTCGTCACATAGGCCCACTGTACATATAGCCACAATGATCCGAGAGGGGTGTCACAATTAATGCGTTTGTTGAAATGCTGCCAGACTGTTCCGGTGGCCAATGACCAAAACAAATAGCCTGTATCCTGTCACTACAACAGATGGCGCGTCTTACACACACTGAGTGGACAGTTTGGTTACCATGCATTCTGTGGATGCTGTGTCTTTGTTTGGTCCATACGGCCACATAGACACACACACGGACATATAGTACGCTCACATATACTCAAAGACGCATACATGCAAAGACACACACAGAGAAAAGAGAGAGAGGGGACACAGCTGAATGAATCAAACCCTTGGTACACACTACAGGTACAGAAGCACAACAGGCAGACTGAAGTTTGGCACCCACGTGCAGATATCAGCACCACAGTCGCAGAGGTGCGAGTTCCTTAAATGTTATCACTGACCACCGTCCTCTCCTGTGGAGATGGCAGATTTGAGTCTTTTTAATGATTCAAATCATTTCACTCCGTTCAATGAAAGGATTCGTTAAAAAGACTCATTCAGTTCAATGTATTTCAGTGACATTTCCGGTTTCCCCCCTTTCACGTTTAATTAATGAATCACTCTTTCATTTCTCAACCAATGACATGGCCCTAAATATGCCCACAGCCCACCTCTAAGAGAATTTTGGCTCATGATAGAAACAGAAACAGTCTTTAATGAGAAACGCTATTGCATACTTAATGCAGTCAAACATTAAAAAGCGAGAGATGTTCCTTTTGAACAAATCGATCATGACCAAAACATATCTACCCTCCTATCATAGCACCAGAAAGGAAAGAATAAATTGTTATTCCCAAAAGTCTCCTTCTTAATGCCAAACCTTTGCTAAACTGATAACAATCTATAACAAGCTATCACTTGTTTAATGTGTGACACAGGGAAAAAGCAAAGAAAGATCAAGTTTCCCTGATAGTATCAGATGGTAAATTCAAGAAATCTTTCTTTTCTTTCCAGCAGGGGCTATTTGTCTCTGAGGATGTTTTTAGGGGGTGAAAAGGTTATCCTAGTACATCTACCACTGGATTCCAGACGCACCTGGATCAACAGCTTGGTGTTTTCACCACTATAACGCATCTCCTGGGATTTTGTTGTTTGTGTGTGTTTGTGTGTGTGTGTGTGTTGCCGCACTCACTTGTACATGTGTGTTTGTGTGTGGTAGCTCTCTTTCTCTGAATCTTCACACTATGTGTCCTGTTTTCAACAGGCTTTCGTTTGCTAATTAGGTCTCATCACATACAGTTATTTGTAGGGAACATTGGGGTGGCTTACGTTTTTGCTGTTAATAATAATATGTGTATATAAATGTGTGGTCAAACCTTCACTATGGACTTTTTCTAAACACTGAGTCATCACTTCCTGGGAACAGAAAGGTCTCCTGCCACTGGTTATACCACACCAGACAGCGGCCAAACCCCTCAGTCTGTACAATTGTCTACACTCCATTTTTGTTTATATTAGAACGAACGTGTCTTCGTTAAAAAAATAAATTTACATAATACTGTTTGGGCACCAAAGGGTTAAAAAAGCCATTGGCTCCCAGTTGACATGGAGCCTAATTCATATATTGGTGGGTGAGCTGGGGTTTTATTTGAGACATGCCATGAGCAATGTCTCAACCCTGGCCTGACCACCAGTTTAGTGGTGCTGTATTTGACTCTCCTGGGAAACACGCAATTAGCTCGATTATAAGGCAAAACAAGGTGAGGGCAAAGGTCAACAGCGGAACTGCTGCTGTTTTGGACATTTGTTGTAAGGCCAACAGCTCAGTGAAGTGAAATGGAAACCAATTATGTTGGTTGTCAGTTGTGTCACTGAAAATTCCATATAGGGAGGAACGCAATGTGCACACAAAAGGCATGAATGCACACAGAAATGCACATTCGGGTCCGTTAAAATGTCTGGGTTCTTGAAAGGGTAATCTACGCCTAGCCCAGCTTTGTTCTGAGTTGTCATTCACACACATAGACACACACACACATGCATGTTAATGTTTCATACATTGACATACACACACATATACACACACACACACACACACACACACACACACAAACCCTTGTAACGTTTCACATAATTTCCATAATGCCTTCTTAAACTCTTTGAAGTTATCATCACAGACATTTGCTCTCAGCCTGAAGTATTAATTTGCCCTTTGTCTTTAATAGGCTTAACAATGAGTCTGTCTTGGGCAGTAAACATATTTGCATTCAGTAATGACCCTGTTGACATATTGGTGATTCATAAAATGACTAATTTGGAGGTTGGATTTACTCTTTTACACTGTGATTATATTTTAAGTGTATTTTTCAGTTCAGTTTTTATGTTTCAGAACTGAATGGACTTTCCCAATAAGGAATCTTGTGAGCTTCTGCCCTATCATTAAAGTGCATTTTCTAATGGTTGACGTTGTTGTGAAATAATTTCACACATACATGCTATAGGCTTTCAACACCGTACAGGTCTCAATCATTTGCCGAGTCAAGATTCATGTCCTGAAGGGAAATAAATCCTTGACCTCATGCAGGATTCGGTAGTTTTTGCCAGGATCTATTTTGCTGCTTACATGAATATTGGACTATACTCAACAGTGAAGCCTATGTACTATGCAGTATATCCTATTGCTTCCTGAATTATAGATGAAGATTTGTGCAGAGGGATACTTCACTGAATACTGTTTATATTCTATTCAGGTGTCCCGTCCCTTAACGTCGCGGCCGCGACCTATGCGCAAGACGCTTTAGTCTGTATTGGAAAAATACAACAACGTTATCTCTCTATTCTTTTAAAAGTGGTTATTAAAAACAGGCTAATAGGCTACCAGATTGTTTCATCTGTAGGGTAATATATGCACCAATTAGGAAGAACAAGCGGCTCACAGCCTCGGGTAATGCCACCGGGTTTTTGTTCCTGTCTGCCCACTAAAATGGTTTTGTCAATGGGAATGCCACACGCACGCACACACACACACACACACACGTAAACTGCGCTGGACGTGCAAAATGACAACTGTGTAACTAGCAAAGACGCTTGCGTCATGCAGCAGTTCTACCTGCTTGATCCCAGGACAAAATATCCCAGACACGGACTGGAACTAGAACAAAGCTTCCGGTTCCACTGGCTACCTAAGATTTGTGACTAACTGCTAGTTGATAAATTACATTATTCATTATTTCATTTAATGCATAAAACCAATCAAACCGTGGACAAATACTAACGTAATATAAAAGCTCTACAACTAAGGGTTACACAGTATAAAGAATAACCCTCAAGAAGACAAGACGTGATTGAAATATATACGTAGGCCTAGTGTACAATACTGTATAAGTGCTATCTCAACTTTAGGCTCTTTGCAGCACTTGCGCTTGTGCTATTATCATCAAACTCACGCACTGTGCAAGAGAGTATTATAAATAATAATGCAATTTGCAGGAGGTGTCACCCCCCCCCCCCCCACACACACACACACACACACACACCTTAATAAATAACTGCTCCAACTAGTAGTCCCCAGATCCCACAGTGTACACACCGCATACTTATTATAAGCCAACCTGGCTTTTTCTTTGTTTTCACGAATAACAGAAACTCGCATTGTGTTCTATTAATTTCAAAATAAGCTCCTTGTTTGTCTACCAATTTCCCCAGGGCTCCATTCTTCTCTGTTACCTCAAGTCGGCATTACAGTTGTTTCCTCAGGCTGGTTCTTGTCCGATCTTCACGTGCTGTGAGGCAGATACTCTTATAATATAGCATTCAGAGAATGGGCCCAGTTATAATGACCAAAACAGATTCAAATAGTAGGTGTGTCATTTTAATTTAGGGGTCCTCCAAACTAAAGCCCAGGAGCTGGATACATCCCGTCACATCCATTAGCCCCTTAAACAAAAGGAGTAATGCATGTAATCTGGCCCGCCTTAAAAATGTGAAACACACGACACTGTGTGCAGCTCAAATGTAGTTTTAATAATGCTCAGAATTCATCAAAAGCTGAGAAAGATTTCTTGTCAGCACTTATGATAACATATTGCTTGCACCTTTATAGTAATATGACTTTTAGCTGTTTACACCCTTACACACACTGTTACAAAAACATCGTCCTGAACATGTTAAACATGTTGTACTCATTTGCTTTTCAAATTTATTTGTATTGTCGGCTATATTGTGAAACCCTGTATCTTGAAATGGTGATTTGATTTGTATCCTAAAATTGTGATTTGTATTGTATTGTGAATATTGCTTTTTCTTGCTTTTCTAAAATTTCTATGATCTACTTATTGTGATTTGCAATGCCCCCAACCGCCAACAGCAATATTCAGTATAATATTCAGTATGGAGGAGATGGTTCAAAGTTTTGGGAGCCCTGCTATAAGCACAACATCCACCCAGCTTTCTGTGGTTCTTTGCACCTTGACCTCAATCAACTCAGGAGAGGGTTGTATTGAAATAGAGGCACAATCAAAGCTGATTGGAATAATTATACTATATCCATTTGCTTAGGTGATAATTGTTCTCATTACACTCTTGGGACTGGGAAGAAGAATTGTTAGGACTGTGTGGGTTCAGACCAAACCAAGTCAGCTTTTCAATTCAATTTTGGCTATGCTCCTAATGCAAATTAAAGGCAATCAATGTGTCAACTTTCTGTTTGTTCTTTCCTACCTGGCAAAACAATCATTAACCCTGAACGTCTGTTTTTCCTGCGTAAATATGCTAATTAACTTGCCTGATAAAGTATTTATTTAACAAAGTAATGATTTGCACATTTATACAGTAAGTTCATTATCATATTATGTTGATTTACCTTTGTTATGGGTTTCCCCTGTTTCGAGCACCCGCTCCGGTGATTTGCTTACGTTAAATTCACTTTGACACTCAAACATTACTTTAATTGGACTTGATAGTGATTGAAATACAACTCACTGAAGTGTGAAATCAATAGATACTCAATTAAAAAACATGTCCGCTCGGTGATCTATTGTTCATTTGTACTGTGTCGTATACTGTGAGTGACGCATTGTTCTTCATTAAACGCACACAGTTTAGGTTTGTAGGTTCAAGTATTTCCTGGAAACTTCACTGGAACTATATGCAGTAAGGCATATAATTGTACAGTCAGCCCTGAATCTATTGCTCCCATATCAAGTCAGTGAGTCATTCAGGTCCATGGGAAATGTCCTCCTGTGTTCTCATGGGAGTGACAGTGAATGGGAAGATTCATGATCCGCTGTGCAGAAAAGTGGGATTACATCCCACA
>JAODLI010041364.1:0-17842 GCA_027575585.1 Percopsis omiscomaycus
GTGTGTGTGTGTGTGTGTGTGCGCGTGTGTGTGTGTGTGCGTGTGTGTGTGTGTGTGTGCGTGCGTGTGTGTGTGTGTGCGCGCGTGTGTGTGCGTGTGTGTGTGTGCGTGTGTGTGTGTGTGTGTGCGCGTGTGTGTGCGTGTGCGTGCGTGTGTGTGTGCGTGTGTGTGCGTGTGTGTGTGCGCGTGTGTGTGTGTGTGTGTGTGCGCAGTCGTCTTCCCGGGAGGAGAAAATGGCCCCCTTGTGTCTGCACCAGTCAGATTGGTGACCCTGGGACCGTCCCAAAAAAAGGTGATGCACCGACACCGCCCGTCTTCCACCACAGCAGGAATGAAGCCAATCACGAGTCTTGCTTTCACACTCACTCAGTGTCTTGTGCCCCCCACCCCTCTCTCTCTCTTTGTGTCTGTCTGTTTCTGTGTTCTACCTGTCTCCCTGTACGGACACATGGGCGGTCGGGCTGTTCAATTATAGCAGGCATCTGGTGAGACAGCTCGGACAAAACAGAAGGACCCAGAGGGCCTGGGGAAGATGGCCAGGGAAAAGGCCAAGTGGTGCTACAGCGTCATGTGTTAGACAGGACTGTCCTGGAGCATTACATGTCTACTTCTCTCTCTCTCTATCTCTCTCGCTCTCCCTCTCTCTTTGTCTCTTGTTTTGGTATATAACCTTTTTCCTAACTCTACAGATCTCTCGTCATATATTTTTATATATTTCATATATAAAAATATGAAATATACTTTGTATATTACATTTTTTTCTTGCATTTTCTCTGACCTGGCATTTTGGTTCATTAGAATTTTAGTTTAGTAGTCAGTTTGTAATTTCTACTTAAATACTAAATGACATATTTTGGCATCCATTTTGCAGACTTCTGTGTATAAACAGGAGAGGTGTTCTGACCTCTGCTTCACCCTGGCCTCCCTATTGCACATTTTTAACTGTCATGCGCCTTTCTATCTGTTTTGTTTTCAGGCTCTAGGCAACCCCTTTCCTTGTCTGTCACATACTCTCCTCATCCCCACCCCAGATGGCCTTGAGTCCCCAAAACCTCCAGTCCTCCAGCCACTCCACACTAACAAACTCTCTCTCTCTCTCTCTCACACACACACACACACACACACACACACACACACACACACACACAACCCAACCTCCCTCAGGCCCTCCTCTGCTTTCTGCTTTTCACTGCTTTCCCCTCTTGTTGACACTTCTGAGCCATTAACACTGTGTTGACTTCCTGTTTTGACATTTGAAGTGCTGTGCTCGTTGCTTGGTCTTGCTGTGGTCTGTCACAGCCGCCGCCAGATTTACGCCACCACCTAAATAACCTGCCATCTCACTGTGCTCACTTTTGCTTCCCACAATCCCTCTCTCAGTCAATCGCTTTAATGCCTTCTCCCTCTCTCTCTGGCTCTTGCTAGCTTTTCGTCTGACACATGCAAGTGCAAATAGATCACAAGTAGTAGAAAGGGTTGTCTTCATCACGCTTTCTTCTCTCTTTTGGTTGGCACCATAGGGTCAAACAATGCATCTGTGCTATGTCCCTCTAGAAGATGTGTGTTCATTTTTATTCTGCAACTAGATATTCTGCCAGCATTCTTACATTTGGAAATATTTATTTCTAATATGTAAGAGATGCATTAGTAACACAATAAGTAACACCTTATTGTAACACACATTCATGAGTGATATTATAACGTGTAATTTTATATAACTTTGTATACAGTATGATTGAATTTATTTTAAAAGCGCCACTGCATTTATTCGGTTTAGTATGAACGCACATAATCATTTCCATAAAATGTATAATTGATAAGGCCTTAGCAGCAGACCACAGCCCTGTAGAGGTTTAATATGATGAACTATACAACTTCTACTGGGTGAGCTGTAGGACCCTGCTATGACCAATGCGGCCAGTAGTTGGCGGTAGTTAGCACTTTTATCTATTGGTAGGTAATGGACCTGAGCAACCCCTGGCTGTTTATCACTAAAGGAGGCACTTATAGTACAGTGATGCCTTGGCCTAGCCTACAGAGTGTTTGAACCCAAAGCTCTCTGTGTATGCCCTATATGCACGTAGCAGGGATCGATGGCCAACAGGCTCACACAGCTACACATTCTATAATGCAGTAATGTAGTTCATAAATATCGACCGTAGAGCCAGAATGGCAGGTATAAATCCTGAATGTCCTATGGAGGATAATGGTAGGGGTGGGGTTGAGGTGGATATACATGATTCTTCACAGAATAGAATAGAATAGAATAGACTAGAATAGAATTGATATATGCTCAAACAAATTCTTGTTCTGAATAAAAATGTGAGTTTAAATCACATTTAGAGACTTTAGAAAGGGTTCACCTTTACATCTATGCATTACATCTTCTCTGTGTCTTCATCCACACAAAAGGCAGCTATGTATATGTAAATGTGCGTAAACACCTGCCTGGCCTGGCTGAGAAGGGTAAATGAATCGTCTGCAGTGTGAGGCGGCCTTTGATGTGAGCTCCTCTCTACCGCTTGAGTGACCGGTGCTGTCCGGTGTCCTCATTTTACTGCCAGCCTTTATCATCCCTCTCTCCCACTATTCTTCTTTCTCTCTATTATGCGGTTTTTACTCCCCCTTTATCATCTCTCTTCATCTGGTTTCATCTCCGCCGTCACGGTCCTCGATCAGAACGGGAGCCCGTAACACCACCTCATCCCTGTCTTGCCATTTTCTTGTTCACTATAGGCCTGAATATGAAAAGAAGGAGTCTCCGTGGCTTTATTAACATACTAAAGAGATGATCAGTTAGCTTATATATACCATTATTTATTTTGAATTGTATCTATATTTTAGTGTTAGCTTTAGCCAACTGCCATATTCAGTATGATTTTGGTTGCATCAATTGTAATGTGACAGCAGCTAATGTGACCCTAATTGCTTCTAAATGCTAGTACTTTATTATGTATTTGATCTATATTTTAGTGTTTAAAAATATATAACTATATAACTATATAACTAGTTGGTTAGCTTTAAACAACCGCTATATTCATGCGACGCTAATTGTTTCTAAATGCTAGTACTTACATATTAGCTTTGGATAAAAATGTTTAGCATCCGCTAAATGAACTAATTGTAACTTGAGTGTTACAATTAGCGTATAGACTTTTGACTTGATGGTTGACTTAAGGGTCAATAATGTTGAAAGGGTTGTGCTTGCAGTTGTTTTCAGACTCCCCTGATATTAGCAGTGTATGAAACAATTTGAAAAAGATCGAAAGCATCCAAGGTGGTCTAGAATTCCAGGCGTCAAGTTCAGGCAGTCTATACAGGAGGCCCCCCCAATCCCTTATGATATCTCCGCCCCACCCCACTCTCTTTGGTAGTCATTTTCTTAATGGAAATTGATGCAGATGTCAAATTTAGAATTTATAAGTCACCAATATGCATGACGGATAGTGGGGATGCAAGCATAAGGTATAATTGCTTAACCCAGCACCAATAAAATTGTTGTTACTCCATCTGTTTGATTATGTCACTGTCATGTGTGTGTGTGTGTGAGAGAGAAAGAGAGAAAGAGAGAAAGAAAGCATCTGTTCTGTAGGGAATGCCATACACACAGAGATAGGAAATACTATAGATGTTTGTTCTTACTGTATTGTGAAATATGTGCTCACTGATGGTCACTTGGTTTTATTATCGTTTTATTAATACTTCTAATAGCAATACCACCAACTATTATCGTTAGTAATATTATTCAGGACTACTTCTTAGTGTGGTGTAGTGTGTTGGTGTAGTGTAGAATGTCAAAAATTAAATGCAAATATTAATTGAACAATTCTATTTAACAAATCCCTGTAACACAAGGCTCAGGCTCTTTAGTGAGCCTGAGATAGCTGTGTAAGTCACTTGGCCCTTGGGCCAGGAGACCCTCTAATGAAGCCGACAATTCACAGACACACAGCGCTCACAGCCATGCGCTCCAGAAACCTCAGTCAAAAATGCCAACTTCTAAGACACTCAGATTTCAGCTCATGTGGGTTATCTCAACATGGCTGAACAATCTGTGAGCTACAGTACTTCTGATCCTGCGGGATAAATGTATTTTACTCCATTAGCGATCACAGGAGGAGGTACTGTTTAAATGTCTTCATTTCAACATAATGTTGTGACCCAAGTGAGAATATAAGCGTAATAAGAAACTTTTGTTTTACAAAGTTAAAGGTACAAAACTGATAGTAGTGGTAAGTGGTAAAATTGATAATGTAGGCCTACAGTATACTGTAGGTCTACATATTATGTGTGTTTTATTCATCAATAAGCTCCATCACTTTGCTTTTGCAAGCATCAGAGATTCACCTCCTTTCCATTTCCCTTTATTGAACCATTTAGCATGACATCAGCATGGCTCCCTCCAGCATTTACCCACAATGTAACTGTTCATATACAATGCCAACCTTTGACTGGTCAGTAGTAAATAAAAGCATGTATCAGTCCATTCACTGAAAAAATAAACCACAAAATGAATTGAACACAGTGGAATTAATATAGGACATGTTCCCTTAGCTATTGTTGTGACATAGTGCATAATGAGAGTGACAAGAGGTAACACTATGGCTTAGAAAGTATTACTGGACATGGATTGAGTCTTGAATAGGTCGTTCAAACATACCATATGGAATAGTGAAGTGAAGAGCAAGGCTCAATACTGCTGACCCAATCTGCTAGCGGGTCAATGTGTATAAAATACTGTACAATATTATTGCTTGTTTCCTTGGTGATGGCCGCTAATGGTCATTGTTTCAATGAAACTAGCGAACTGTATGTTTTATGAGCAGCACTACGAACAACATAGCCTCGTGGTCTTTGTTTTTATTAAGGGTTAGGTCAGGTACTCCCTACACATACAGGTTTGCCCAGCGGAAAAGCAGCGCTGTTGGCTATTGATCAGTACGTGTAGTTAGGCACAGGAGCCGTTTCCAGACACAGTAGATTCCGGAATGTGGGGTGTTCGGCTGAGTGAACTGCTTTTAACAATGCAGCAAGACCACTGGCTGTCAGCTTGTCTTTTTTGTGTCTGCTGCTCAAGGCAAATTATAAAAACCCATGTTTGGACTATTAGAATGGTACGGAGAGGCAGGCTTTTTGTCTTCCGCCCTCTATGGCAGTGACCCATCTTAGTTTGAGTATATTTGGGGTCAGCAAACATCTCCAGAATAAAAACATACCCTGCTCAAACTACTCTTTGTCTTCGCCCTTTTTCAGTAAACTAAAAGTAATTAAACAAACCCCTGTGATGCGCATGCTAGGCCACATAATGTCCTTTTAAAAACTGTGTAAAACTGTCAAGTCCTGAGTTGTTCCTTTCCATTTAATTAGTTCCTGGGGATTTAGGAGGATTTCAAAATGATAATTGTTAAAGAAATAACAAACCAATTGCACAACTGGACATTCCCAGATACAGCAGCCCCAGAAAAGAGGATAAATATTATTAACCCATGAATTGTTTAATCTCAGGTCAAATAAAATAAATTAAGAACAAATAGACCCCAACCCTTCTATGAACAACCGATTAGTGGAGAAGAAATAGAGGGTGAAGGGGGCAAAAAAAGGGGAAATAATGAAAGGGAGGAGCTGTTGAAAAGGGGTGAAGAGTGCATTGTTTCCATTTTTTCACTCTTTAGCAACAAACATCAGAAGAAATCAGTGAGGGTGCGTTGCTTAACATGTCAGAATGTTATGTTGCTGTTGTGTTGGGAGGTCAGTCTTCCGTCCTGGACCACAGGATAAGACATGTTCACGTTTAAAGAGTCAGAGTTCAGTTCTGTTCCCCGTCATCCATGGTCGGGGTGTTGTAGTTCTGGAACAGAGGTTGCATGAAGAGGCCCAGAGTCCCAACCACACACACCAGCACAAAGATCCACAGGAAGAGACGGTCAATCACCATTGCAACATACTTCCAGTCCTCAATGATCTTGGGAGAGACGAAGAGAGGAAGTTGGTGTTAATTGGACTGTAGATCTGGTTGAACGTAAATTTATATATTAAGGATTTAATGAGATTTATGACTACGACCTTCGAAGGAAACCTAGGAAGCCTAAATGGGCAAAGTACCTATCTTGAGTCCCTCTTGAAGGCATGTAGACACACACGCCTGTTGAACAGCTGACATAGCTAAACTGTGCATTCATGACACCTTATTCTCTTACCCTTTTTTTATTTCATATGTTTATATATTCTATTTTATCATTTTTATATTACGTTTATATACTATTACTATTTTACTTTTACTTTCTTATCACCATTTATATTTTGTGTCTACAGAGTGTGCACTACGACCAAGCATTTAATTATTACTATAACTATTAGCTTCTGCTGCTCTGTTGTGTATTTGATCAAAACCTGGAACCTACCCCTTCATCCCCATCTTCACTCTTCATCTTCTCAGCGATGTAGCGGACTCCATCCACCGCCTCCTCCACGTCGACGTTGCACTTCAGCGCCATCCTCCTCCTGAAGTCTGTGTTCTCCGACAGGTCGCGGACCTTCCAGCCGTAGCGCTTAGCCGACTCCTCGTTCACGTAGAAGGAGCCGGATGAATCCGCGGCACCCGAAGAGGCGGCGGAGGAGGCCGCGGCCGCCAGGGGCCCATCCACGGCCCTCAGCTTGGGGTCCGAGTACGACCGCGGTTGGTGCTTTTTCCGGAACCTCTCGCGGATGTTGGAGTTCCCCGGCCTCCGCATGAAGAGGTAGCAGGGCAGCTGGTGGAGGAAGACGCGCTTGACCCAGGACGGCATGCTATGTGTGCTGGGAGAGCGGTGGTGTACGTTGAGCACGCACACGCTGGTGACGATGGAGAAGGTGACCAGCACCATGGTGAACATCAGGTACTTCCCGATCAGAGGCACTGCCAGGGACGTGGGTGGCACAATCTTGGAGATCAGGAGCAGGAACACCGTCAGGGCCAGCAGGACGGATATGCACAGCGTCATCTTCTCGCCGCAGTCGGACGGCAGGTAGAAGACCAGGATGGCCAGGGACGTGATGAGAATGCAGGGGATGATCAGGTTGATGGTGTAGAACAGTGGCTTTCTCTTGATGATGAAGTCGTACGTGATGTCTAGATACGTGACATCGCGGGGGTCTACGTTCTTTCGCCCGGGCAGGGAAACGATGTCCCACTCTCCGCTGGGCTTGAAGTCGTCGCGGCTGGCGAAGTCACTGAGGAGGACGAGGTCGATCTCGGTGTGGTCGTAGGTCCAGGAGCGGAACTTGAGGGTGCAGTTCTGCTGGTCGAATGGGAAGTCGCGGACCTCGATCTTGCAGGCGGACTTGTAGATGGCCGGCGGCAGCCAGTAGACTTCGCCGTTGTTGGAAACCACGGCGTTGGAGTAGAAGGAGACCTCGTAGTTTCCGTCAGCGCTAAGAGGTCAGAGGTCCATGATGGGGTGGTAAACAGGAAGGTAAACAGAGAGGAGAAAGGTAGATAAATGAGAGTGCTCCGAAAAATACTAAACTTTTAAGACTTCACAAACACCCCTACATATGATACAGTATGATCAAATTCCATTAAATCAATATCCATCAATATCCGCTAAGAAATACATTTTCAAGGGTTTCATCGGAATCAAATACAATTTTGTGTTATGTATTATATTAAGTGGGAGTGTTTCCTGTTGAATTACTTACTTTTTGTCATCTGACATGAGGAATGTCACGCTTGTTATAATTATAATATTTGAGTTGGCGAGAAGTCGTAAGCAGATCAAACCGTTAAGATGAAACACGCTGCATAAGGACACACCCAGAGATGCAAGTCCCCCCACCACAAATCTGCTGAGATTGAGGGTTTTTTCCCCCACAAGGTGATGCATTAAACATCAGTGGCCTATCAATTATACAGCAGGTGAGGAATCTAGCCATCACACTCCCTGTCTAATGCCTTGGATCTGCTGTGAATATGCAGACTGGTTAAATATGAACAGGCCCCACATACTGTGACCTGCAATGTCTCAAACGGTAGTTGGAGAGCATCGTTGCAGTGGCGATCATTTGCTAAGCAAGTTAAGTGTCAGCTATGTTTATGCAGCCTTGTAACCTGGCCAATATGCACGTTTTAAAATGGCTATCGCTAGTACCTACCAGTACTGGTGACCCTATAACAGATGTCAACTATACAACTGGGAGCATAGCATTTACATGTTCAAGTTTTTAAGAGGGCAATATAAGGACATATCATCACTGGGACACAAATAAATTTGTTAAAATTGGCACAGTGTTCATCCAGCAATTTCACATGATTATTGTTTTGATCATTGAGCCGTCACATATGTTAAACAAAAATGTTTAAAGCCAAATATCACAGCCAGCTTCTCTGTGTCATTCAAGGTACTATGTACCCTTTCCATCCTGGTTCCAGGTGCCTTGTCAGCTGAATGGGGTGTCTGGGGAACATCTCTAGCCCCAGTGTCCCGCACAGTTCTCAATGTGCCAAATATTACATAAATCGTTTTAAATCATATTTATGATTTGGGACATTCCACATTTAATCTTTCTAAACAATTTTATCCCAAGGATATACAGTATGTTTAGTTATTCCTTTGTGCACAATCAATCTAAACAAAACTGAATTTGAGGGGGGGGGGGCATTGCTTAAACGCAAAACTTCGATAATAGTAATCTATAACAAAAAACCTGTTAAGCTTGAATGTATTTATGTAAACATGTAGAATCAAATACCAACATATTAAATAGGTCAACCCTTCCAAATTAACAATGAGACACAATTGGAGACACAATTGACCTTCCCATGACAGGTTTCTTCCAGTGTGGTTCCAATAGGTAGGGGCCAAGCTAATCCAACATGTCCCAATATGAAAGTAATGCTCCAAATTTCTGACCCACACAAACCTGCGTGACCTTTCACCCTGGGAGGTGAGCAAGTTGACACCACATCACGGTTGAAATTTTAGAAGAAAATAAGAACACGACAACTCTGCAAGGATATTGCACACTCATCATGGAATGCAATTACTATGGTCTGGACCCAAACTGTGTCACAGACCTCTTTCTGTTGATTTCAGTGCACGGTGTCCAGTGCGCTGGACATAAATAAAAAGGTGTTGAGCCAGGGCATTTTGACTATTAAATCTAGGGGGGTTAGACATCTTGGTCAAGGTATGCTTACAGGTAGGCCAGGCTTGTTAGGGATCGAACCCTCAACCTTTTGGTTGGAAGTCGACCGCCCTAACCACTAAGCTATCCTGCAAAATAATTATCCCTGTTCCATTTGTCCCAACAAAAAATGTAACTAACTTTAGATTTGCTGTGAGAAAACTAATGTTTTAAAAGGCTAGGCTGAGGGAAATCCTGTCCAGGTGTTGACCTATATAGGCTATAGTGCATTCATGTCTAAGAGAAAACCCTTCTGTGAGATAACCTACATTACACATCTTTGTTTTTCACTGTTCTGTGAGATACTTGTTGGTGCATGCAAAGTGATAATACATTTATATTCATCTCTTCGAGAATTCGAGACCTGTGATGATGATGTGAAATATTTATCTGCTGCATTCCCATCTTTTTATGTTAGTATGATCAGATCGTGGATCAATCTTGCCTAAAGTTATCTTTAAAATTTTATATATTTCATATTCACATCAGGGTTGTTTTGGCTTGAACTGCGGATTTGATGATTTCTGTCTCTCTCTCTCTCTCTTACGCATGCATGAACGAGTGAAGGAGGCGTGAATAAGAATTTGAATGAGCTGTGAGTAAACAAATGTCTAACTTTTTTCTATATCTATGTCTTATATATAAGTAACGGTGGTGGGTTAATTGATTAATTGATATGTTTTTGAATTGTGGTGTGTGTAAATGATGTGTTTATAAAGCAAACTTGTATGGAATTATTTTATGAATTGGTTGATTTGTTGCTGTTGTTATTTCTTTTTTTTTCTCTCTGTTTTTTCTTTTTGGTTGTTCCAAGGGGTTGACAATCTTATGGGGGCAGGATAGTCTAGTGGTCGCTTTGGATGAAAGCATCTGCTAAATGACCCAATTGTAATTATATTTTAATGTTAATGTGCCTGTAACCTTAGTTATTTGTAAATAAGTAGTTAAAATCAAAATCTCTCCCTCTCTCTCATTGTTGTCTCCTCTGTCTGTACCAACCATTAGGTGACTGCCGTGTCACTGACCTCAGTGACCTCTGACAAGCTGGATTAGTGTGGAAAGTGTGAGGTACACAACAACCACTGTATAGAAGTCCACTCTATTTTATGAGCCTATTTCCAAAATCTATCAGGGTGTATTCATCATACTAAAATAGTTTTCACCCAAGTTCACATGCCCTTTTGTATGTAATGGGCTTTGTAAATAAACATTGACTTACCTTACCTACATTTTTAACGTACATACACACACTGTGGCTCAAACACACAGATGTTAGCGTACTTGTTATAGAGGACGATATCTGGCAGCCAGATGTGTTGTGATGGCAGGCGGACCTTTCTGATGCCTTCGTACTCTTCAGGGTTCCACATCAACCTGTAGTCGTTCCATACCTTATGAAAGATACAGCACATATACAGTAGGGTGGGTGACATTGATCATTGATCACAAATGTTGGCATTAAACATTTTTGCATGTCACAATATGTCACATGATTGACATGAGCTGTGGATAAATCCTAAGGTAAACTATTTAGTTTTAATTGTTATTGTTGTAATTGGTCTTTTAAGGCCCAGTGTAACCAGCATCATAACATGAGACCCCTTGGATTAGCTGATAAACTGTTATTTACCACCGTGTAATCGTAGTAGCCTTCACTGCAGATCGCTACTACAACTACAATGACCTCTGTACAATATGCCTAGCTGCTATTGGCAAAAGCTACTGAAGCAATTGATTGTTGCATCTGCAGAGAACTGCAGAGAGAGATTGGTTGGATGAAAATCAAACAAATCAAAAGCAGTTGCATCTCGTGACCACACGGTGCTGGCAATATGCCAAGTTATTCTATGCAGCTTTACTTTTACTTATATTGAACAACAGACTAGTAAAAGTCATTAGTAACTTTATTGTATGCTGTTTACAATGACTAAATAATGTACATATCAATGTACATTATCTAGTCAATGTTCATATCAGAATTAATGTATGTTAAGCTATCATTAGTTACATATCATGATTTTGTTATTGTCCTGTGGTGAAAATGTACTGTTGACTATATTCAGAGAGATAAATAAAACAGTACACAAAATACCTACACACAACCACATAAACAAATACAAATGGATAGCTTGGAACATTGGACATCAGCCATGGCCAGGAGCCAAAAATCCATGGGGCAGGCTCCAGGCTACCACACACACACACACACACACATTTTAAAGTGGTGTGCTGACATAGCTGCCTTACATCCGATGAGCTGATGACTATCCAGCAAACCACATGAACTGTCTCCTCACATAGCCATGTCCTGCACATTCAGCCTGGGTTACTTCACATGCCAACCTATTGTGTTTGTGGCACCAACGAGTGTTGTGTGCGTAGGTGTTTCTTTGTTGTGGTCAGGAGTATTGTGTGTGTCTATGTGTGTGTCTATGTGTTTATGCTGGTGCATTTGGGTGTGTTCCATACACATACAAAAAGAGACCAGTGGAAAATCCTCACCTGAGTGAGCCAGCAGTTAGTGGTCATGATTTGCTCTCTTTCATTCTGAAACGCACACACACACACACACACACACACACACACACACACACAGAAAGTTATCAGAGAGAGAAGGTTAAAGTTGCGGTAGGTAACTTTAGTTGCTTTAGCATGCATGTGGAGTACTGAGAAAACAGCTAGCAGGGTTTCCCCTGTAAAACCTTATTAAATGCTGTGGTCTTAAATGAGTCAGTCCATCCATTACTCACATTTTCAGCACAGAGGCCTAGAGAGGGACTCACCTCAGGAGAGCAAGATATAAGCTCACAACAATCAGAGTCAAGGCTACAGAGCTGAGGGTTTAACAAAAGTTCAGAAGTTCAAATGTGCTTTAGTATATAGAGTATTAATCTAACAGGCATGTCTTGAGGTCTGTGTTTGTGTGTGTGTGTGTGTGTGTGTGTGTGTGTGTGTGTGTGTGTGTGTGTGTGTGTGTGTGTGTGTGTGTGTGTGTGTGCTCTCACCACACTAATGAGCTGGGCCAGAGACACCTGGATGTAGATGGTGACCTGCTGACTCTTGTTGACAGCTGGTCTGATAAGCTTGTTGTAGTGGTCTGGAGACAACAGGTGGTTCACCAGCCTCTCCTCCACCTCCGCTCCCAAGGCAGCTGCATACACACACACACACATATAGATAGAGAGACGTTTTGATGACAGACCTGGGATTTGTAGTTTTCTTTCTTTTCTTTCTTTCTTCTCACACCTCTGGGATGTGTTAAAGGGAGGGTATAATACAAAACAAGCGTTGTCTAGTTTTGCCATTTATCTTGCGGTCCGGGATGTTACTTAAGTTATGTGAAAGCATAAGATTGGTACTCTTTACTATTTACCCAGGTTTTCTATTACTTTTCTACAGAAAAACAACCAGCCAGGATCTGTCCCAGTTTCTATGTCACAACAATAATAATTTTCATCTCAAAATGTGCCCACCAAATCAGCCCACCCATGAATCATGACACAGACATATTTCTAGTCATGTTACAAGATGCTCTGGCTCTATAAAGTCATTTCGTTGGACACAATGTCCAAAACACGAGGAACAGCGCCCACACACTTGCCCCCCAAAATAACATTTTCAACGTCCCTAATTGGATGATCTCAGTGGAGTGTGTATTGCGATGACTGGCCACATTGGGTGTCGAGGGGGGTACACATTGCATGACCGTGTGCGTCACAAACTGTTAGGCATGGTGGCCAAACACCTGGGGCTGCATTTGAAGGGAGGGCCCTTTACTGATTTAATTTTATCATACAAATGTGCGTAGGTAGAAGTCCATGTCAGTGTGGTTATTTATAACATAGATTCTGACATGACCTTAAGATGCCCAGCTCAAATGTTCAAACCGACCAATCATATCGGCGAGAGCTTCGACGTTTATAAGCGCAGATATGTTATGATAAATGGCCTATTTATTTTAACCCCCATTGTGAGCCGCACAGTGCACCGCATAAAATAGGATACTTTCCAATCTGTGAAAGATATACTGTAAATATATTGACTCCATTTAAAAAGGGGGAAATCCCAGTTTCCCTGTTCTATCTTCATGCTTTTATTCAAGAGCCTCACTGGACAAGTTTCCAATTGCTCCAGCGCTGACTCAGCTAATTTCTGATCACAATCGACCCGCTCTTGATTAGCGGCACAGTCAAACAGCAGCAACATCGGGACACACTCCCGCAAAGACAGAAACGCATACACACAAGTACACACACACACACACACACACACACACATACACACAGAGTGAACAGCTATTTAAATCTTGTGCTGAATTCTTGGCAGTTTGGCACTGCAGTGATGTAGCGTGCTGCTAATCCTCCGTTGTAATGAGTTCCCCTGCCGAGTGTGTAATGACTGCATAATGTGTGCATTTTGTGTGCGTTTGTGCAGAGTGTGTTCACATGTGTGTTTGGGGGGGCTCACCAACCATTGAGTGACAGTTGCACAAACTTGTACATTTGAACATTCATACACCTCATCACATACACGCACAAACACAGGGGTAAATAAATAGACTACACGCCGACACCACTTATCGCGTACACTTTCTAGATAGCTGCGTGCTGCATGTAACCTCTGCACGCAATACACAATATATATACCATACACACCTCTGAGTAACTGCTTTTACCCACAACATCCACTGGGTTGTAAATAAGGAGGAGTGGCATTTAACACTAAAATACAACTGCCTGTTTATGGTTCACATCTGTTTTGTCACGTCTTTCAGCCCAAAAGGGGTATTATTTTATGTCTAAAGCAATGTCTTCTAGATATAGATATGGTATTATTATGTGACTTCAAAAATACTTTACAACCACGGGTTTTGAGAAAGGTATTTCCATACAGAAGGAAAACCGCGGAATGGTGTTTTTGCCTCCAATTGCCATTAAATCCCTTTTTTAAGAAGAACTACTTTTAACAATAGTTCTGCCTCCAGTTGCTTACACTCCTTGTTTAAATCGAATGTAAGATAACAAGTTTTTGAGCTGCATTTTAGTGGTATATAACATAAGACAGTTAAGTTGTATAGGCAGCCTTGTCTGAGTCTTGTGAGCAGGGAGGATATTTTCCAGCTGAATTAGGCCTGCGGGTCATAGAAAGCAACTGAACCCCTACTAAACCCTTCCCAGCTCCAGAGGGGTGATGTTCAGTTGTTCAGCTTGTATTTTCACCTCCCTATAGGGGGGCAAAATTACAGTTGTATTGAGTACATACAGTACACTGTATATCATATTCTACACAAAATCAGTTTTTATAAATTGAAATGTTTCACATTGAAGTAGATCACTGTTTGTGGCCATTTCATTCTAGTAAGGCAGTGGCTGCTATAATTGAATGTATCTAAACTGATCAATCAGTCATGCTGTATGTAAAATGGGCTAAACCTACACATACACCATATGGACTACCTGGTTTGTCTACTATTGTTCATTCATCATTGCCATTATACTTCATTATAATTAAATGTGTGCTTATTGGAAACTGAGTGGACAATCACAAGTTAACATAAGGGAAAAGGTTTTAATTAAAAGACTTAAGGCCATTGTGGCGTCAACGTATACAATCTCTCAACTTGGGTTTTTCAGTGACCTTCATTCCATAACAGGTGGGACAATGTCTACTAGGGGGAAGACGATAAATCCTTCCTAAACTGTCTTAGGTCCCTAAAAAGGTGAAATTAAAAAATATTTTCGATTAAAGAAATGTCAGAAAGAGAGTGGGTATTCTGATTTAGACCCTTTATATTGACCTACAAGGCCTCCATTTCAAGGAGAGACAGAGAATGTATCTACAGTCTAAACCAGACTAATCAATCAAAAATATTTAAAAGCACACTTCAATTTTATGTCATTATTATCCTATCCATATTTTAGTGCTAGCTAGCTGGTTAGTTTTAGTCATTTTGGTTGCATCGGTAGACTTGGGTGTCATGGACTTTAGAGCAAGAAAAACAGAAAGGGGGAGTGAAAGGGAGAGAATTAATGGGTTTAGCCTCACACCTCACACACTAACAGAAAATACAGCCTATTCTAACAATTCCAAAAGCAATGAGTGTGACCGAGTACTCCACGGTATAGAAACAATGACCAGATTAGTATAATCATCTAGTAAAATAGGATTATGGTGTGTTATGGTAATAAGTTATTGTTGTGCAACAATAATTACTCTTTCAACTACTGAACTAGTACATCATTTTTTACATTGTAAAGAATGAAGTACTAGTTCAGTAGTTGAAATCAATGAAAGGGTGTATTGCACACCTACTTTATGTAAAGTTTACATAAAGTAGGTGTGCAATACACCCCTTCATTGATTCATTCCCCTGTGCCAACATCTCTCCTGAACCTCTGTGTCTGCCTCACTATAAACACTATGGTTCTATCTTGGTATTGTCTACTTTTGGATTCAAGCCTTGTGAATATAATATTATATGTTATATTTTTGTGTTACTAAAATGTACACACAACTAATCACAGATTGAATTAAAGCCAACTTGTTTGGTGTAATGGAAACATTTCTGTGTTTTACCATAATTCTTAATGACTTGCTGTTTCATTTCTATTTGCACAATACAATGAGATGGAGAACAACACAGGTAACATAGTTGAGATACCACAGTTCTCAAGATGCTTGTTAAAATACACTTTTGTCAAAAATTGTTTGAGCGATTTAAGAACTGTTTGATTTAGTAATTCATTTCTACTTTCCTCATTTCTTTTATTTACCAATTGTTGGCACATTTTTTTAGTACCAGGAGGTAGTTTTCAGGAACTTGATGAGCCTTAATGGCTACGCAGCCATTTGCACACACCCACACTCATTATCATCAATGTTACACACACACTTTGAACCTATATCCGTCAAAGTGCCCATGCACACACGCACGCGACGGAGAAACATTGCACAGCATCAAAGATCCAATCGTGGCAGCATTAAGCCCTTCGGGAGAGTCCTCTGGGCAGCTCTGCTTTACGGTGCCAGGGTTACTTAGAGGTAGAAGTTATTAACTTGATGGGTTGAATCGGGAGCTCAGGGTAGCTGTCGGTTCACATCCCCAACATTCGCACCATGTGAATACGTCATGAAAAGGGTATGTGTTAACAGCTTGTAAATATAAGAGAAGGATGAGAGCAACTAATCTGTGGGTGTTACATTATGTTCGTTCTTAAATTATGCTGATTGGGTAATATATTTATCTGATAAAGGAGTACCACAGCCCAAAACATTACTGCAATACTTTGAAGACTTTGTGTAGGTATAACAAATATACCTGCACAGTATACACACAGTGTCTCAGCCTGTAAGGTATTGTGCTTAGCATTAATTGCTTTAAAGGTAAATGACAGTAAAATTAGATGTGCATGAGGCTGATGCAAGCAAGATAGAGAGCAGTGAAGACTAGACCCCAGCTCATCTCATCACACACACACACACGCACACACACACACACCTACACACTATACCCTTGTCCGCCTCACTGCACTCTCCCCATTTTAATAATTCATTCCCGCTAAAATAAAAATTCCATCATCTCACCAGTGCAGACCCTGCAACACAATCTAAACAATGTTCCCCATCTCTTCTTCAACCAGTGGGAAACTAAGGAGATATTTCCACACAACACATTGAAGGACTACTGTTTAACAGATCGATGAGAGATCGATGAGAGATCGATGCATGTGTGGGTATGGGCCCGCAAACTTTTCTAAAAAGAAAAAAATTAAACGTGCCGTTCTGCATTGTGTTTGTTTCTTAAGGTTTGTTAAGCTCCACAAAGTAAAGTCTTTAATACCTTGCAATCCGGGGCGGCCTTTCCGGGGCCAAAACAACGGCAGCATCAGCTGTCAGTGGCCCCGCACATGCATGCACGCTACCCAGAACTCATCTGGGTTGGACAAGCCACCCATGTGCATACAAGGTTCCGGCAAGATCTACAATGTCCGTGACATCTCTGTTTTTTTTATTTTATATCACATACAGTATATTCACCACTTTAGAGTATTCTATGGTGTCTAATTTAAGGCTGCTGGCTCTGATTATGCTATTTCTTACAGAGATTATAATGGGGACGTCACATTCATAAATGTTATTTTATTTCAAATGAGTTCTAACCAAAATTAGAAGTAATAATGAAAAAATAATAATTTGAAATACTGTTTCAAATACTGTTTTTTTTCTATTAAAAATATTGTTTCAAAATCATTTCATGACCCCCCCACACACACACACACACCCCACACCCCCCTTAGAAGAAGAATTGTGGGTGTAAAGAAGACTCCTTTACACAACAGCAGTCAAACAAGTGTGCCAGTGCACTGAATAAGAGTTTACTACAGGCTGCTGACTCACTGATGCCAGGCCCAGTTGAACACACAAATGTAGCCTACGTGACCGTTAGTCGGACAAACAAGGCACCAACAGCAGCTTAAACCTGACAACAACAGCACAGCACATATGGGGGCCTAATTTAGATTCCAGGCTCCCCATTTACACGATTTTAAAACGCAGTAGTTCATTTGAATTGCCCAAGGGCTGCAGGGAAGTTCAGTTGGGGTTGTGTGTGTGTGTGTGTGTGCGTGTGTGTGTGTGTGTGTGTGTGTGTGTGTGTGTGTGTGTGTGTGTGTGTGTGTGT
>JAODLI010041375.1:0-17842 GCA_027575585.1 Percopsis omiscomaycus
CCCCCCCCCCCCCCCCCCCCCCCCCCCCCCCCCCCCCCCCCCCCCCACACGACCTCTGACCTCATGTTCTCCATGGTGTCCTCTGGCATGGGTGCCACCGTTTGCACCGCGGGCAGGTTCTTGCTGGTGGCGCCGTTCACGAAGGACGACGAGGAAGAGGAGGAGGAGGACGCCGAGTCGGTGGCGCCTGGGCGGAGGAACGTGACACGAGAGGCGTTACAAGAGGAGGAGGGCGAGAGAGAGAGAGAGAGGGGGAGGGGGGGAAAGTTGGACGGATGTTATTGTCATTCAAGAGGGATGAAGATTATTTGCAGAAAGCGAAGGGCGAAAATGTCATCATCACAAGCGAAGAGGGCCTTATTAAATAGTATTATAACCAAATGTCTTGCTGTTTGTGTTCCGGTAATGTCCCCTGTCTCATCCTCAGAAATAGCCTTGTAATCAATACACAGAATCAATAGAGGGGAACAAATCCATTCCCAGTGCATTATGGGTGTAGAGCAGTAATTCTCAAACTGTGGATTGGGACAACAATGGATATACATTCTCAGTGTTGTTTATGGTTGTTTGTACTGTATATTTCTATGACGTTATGTTATGCTATTACAAGCATTCATTGCTTGCCACCTACTTTGGTTTACGCAAGGAACTACTTTTTGGGTCACTGGTGTAACGCATGGACATTTAGACATTTAGACAAAGCCTTTAACACAGACCTGTGGTGTTAGAATGGACGCACTACATGCTACACCACATAGTTACAGCCCTGTGTGGATTCAAATACTTTGTGCTACTTGTAGTGTGCAAGACATTTTTCTTTCCATAGATACAGGCCTGCAAGGCCATCTACCGCTGTGTGTTTGATTCTTATTGTAAGCCCTTTCACAAACAATTCTACAAAAGGAAATGACGAGACAAACAGTTTTTCTTCTCAATGATCAATAGACCTTGGTCAAGAAGTATTTTCAAGTACTCCTTTTGTGGTGGTTTTCATCTGCACGGTGGACTAGAAGGAGTACCAGTTGTGTGTGGATTTACAGCTGTACAGTAAGTCAGGCAAGGCAATGTGCATTCAGAAAGTACCTTCCAGTTAGGGATTCCATAGTGATTGGAGACACAATGTTTTATTCCGTTCAGGTATTCATATTACATATACATATGAAAATATTCTGCCCAAATGGAAGGTTACTTGCAGTATAAAAATGCGTAATAATGGTACATATTACACACTATTCCCTCAATCCTAAAGATAGGGACCAATCCAATGACGTAGCTGAATGGGAGATAGTTTGGAAAGGTCTAAACCAGTGGTTCTTAACCTAGGTTAGATCGAACCCCAGGGGTTCGGCGAGTCGGTCTTAGGGGTTCGGCGGAGGATAAGAAACACCCGACTCATATGATTCGTGATGACACGCCCCCCTTCGGTGGGTTCGGTGAATGTGCATATGAAACTGGTGGGGTTCAGTACATCCAACAAGGTTAAGAACCACTGGTCTAAACTGTCTTATTAGTGCAGCCCATTAGGGTTCCAGGCTGGCGATGGTTTAGCAACTAGGTGAATGACCGGATGTTGCACCAAATCTGAAATTCCAGCTTCTAGCAACTGCGATTCAGTCAGTAAAGTCTTTGAAGCTCGTGGGCGAGTTTGTTTTACAGCCCAAAGGACCTGCGGTGCACATTAGGTTTGTGTTTTACCCTTCTGGTATGGTTGAAATGGAAGCACCAGTGTGTGACCTCCCACCTGTCGTATTGATCATGCTCTTGGGTGTTGCCGTAGCAGCAGCGAAGATGTTTGGGGTGCTGCTGGGATTGGCTGCGCCACTGGTGGTGGGCGTGCCCACCGTGTTGACTGACAGGCTGCCCGGCGGCGGCTTCTTGACAGGCACCATCACGCTCCTATTGGAAACAGGAGCCATGGTTTATATGTCTCACACATGCAACTATAGTGAACGGATAGAATAATGGTCAATTTCTCCCCTGATTTACTATGTGATTAATGGGTAAATCAGATGGATTACTTTACTTTAATAGTACACGCAAGTTTTCTGCCGTGGAAATATGAATGCTCTATACAGAGAGCTGCAAGCAAAAACGTCTGGGTTTGTTAAAAGAAAAAGGTTCATCATACTGATGGCCCTTTTTCTCCCCAGGTTCATAGCTGCCTGTGCTGGTCAGAATGACAGCGAGACTAGCCAAGAGACGCCTATAGAGCCATCATATATAATGCACACCGGCTTCAATCAATGGCTGAGCTCTTAAAGCCTGCCGCTGAACAAGAGGAGGCAGGCTGAGTGATACACTGTCTGCAAGACTGTAAAACTGCCCTGACAAAATAAACAAAAACTACATTTGGGGTAACAAATCACTAGCCATCTCAATCAGTATAACCGCGTTGATCGGTCGGGGTGGCTCTAAATGTCTTCACGCTCGGTTGAACCCTGCTGATTCAATCCTTTGTGTTGTCACGCTGCCTAGGTGAAACAGCATGTAACGTTACCGGTCAAAGGAGTGGAACTGCATGGGCAGCATTGGGTGCGTCTTTAGGGCGGGGTCGGGGTGGTAGGGCGTAGGCCCCGCCTCTTGCCCCGCCTCCCCACCATCAACCGGGGCCGCGACCAAGCTCTTCAGGATCTCCTGCGCCGGGGAGAGAAGGGAGAGAATGACTGGCTATCAACAAAACCCATTAGACCCTCTAATGGGTCCTGTTAAAGTCTGCTGAAGTACTTCCTCTTGAAAGGACGGGATGTATCAAGGGGATGGACATAGGTGGGTTTGTGTTTGTTGTTTAGGTTTGTGTTTGTTGTTTAGGTTTGTGTTTGTTGTTTAGGTTGTTTATACACTCACACAACACACCCCTAGCCAGATGTCTAGGTCATTTAATGGCAGATGAAGTGTCTAATCAGCTAGTGTCCTTTCCCTGTACTCTGTACTCCAGCAGCCGCGGCAACAGACCAGGCGCCGCAGACCCACCTTGACGTTGATGCCCTTGTTGGTCTGACTGATGCTGGAGATTGAGGAAGGGGGGACTTGGCCGGAGTGGGGGGCGGAGCCAGGGTTGTGGGGGGAGTCCAGGAGACTCTCCTGCGACCGCCTCACGTCTGATGACAGGCTACACAGTAGGTCCGCCGCCCCTCCCCCTCCTCCCCCGTCCCTCTCCCGGTCTCGGTCTCGGTCCGTCTCCCGACCCACCAGGCCCAGGCCCAGGCCCAGGCCCAGGCCCATCTCCGAACCGTTCAGGGAACCGGCCACGTGGCCCTCCTCTCCGATGCCCGAGTCTGTGTGGGGGAGGCCGGCCCGGGGGGAGTCGTCCACGGGGGTGGGCGTCTGCTTGTCGGCGAAGGATGACGAGGGGTGTTCTGGGGAGAGAAGTAAGGGATGAAGGAGGGCATAGCAGGGTTCTCCTGATAGCACTGACAAGTCACGGACCCATTTAGAATATATCTTTTTTTTAGCTGCATAATTGTAGTCACATTCACATACACCTGGTTAGATAATAACATACATTTCAAACAAATATTTGTTTAGATTAAATAGTTTAATAATATCTCAGGGCAGTGTAAAAAAGCATCTGGGGGCCCACCCGGGGATCCTGACACCCCCCCCCCCCCCCAGTAGAGAACCACTGCACCATGCCAGCGCTAAAACGATGAGTCATTGTGCAGATGATGCTTGATGCTTGCAGAATGCAGTGAGCTATAGCTACCTGTACTGGTGGGGGAGTTGATCTCATGACGGATACTTCTTCCCGATAGGCTGGTGGACCTGCCAATCTCACGCTGGGGTTCCAGGATGTCCCGGTACTTGGAGACCATGAGGACCGAAATGAAGTAGACGACGGCAAGTGCCAGAAACTGAGCCTGCTTACTGTCATCCTAAAGAGACACACACACACACACACACACACACACACACACACACACACACACACACACACACACACACACACACACACACACATCAACACAATGATTAGCTGAGCATTACCATCCGTTGCCGCTAGGTAAGCAATATCACTTCTGGCTGTCAGGATCCATTTATTTTTTGTTGAGAACAAGCATTATTAGAGACCAGACCCCCCTCAGAGCCAACAACCGGCAATCTGTCAGTCTGGACAACATCCAAAAAGTTGAAATTTTAGAAACTAGAGCGATATCTCCTGGCAACTGATCCCCAAAACGAAGCGTTTTCACCCATCAAGCTGGGAGGGCAAAATATACTTTTTAAGTGTGTAAAACGGGTTAGAGAGATGACACAGTTGAAGAGAAATATTAATATTTCTCTATGTAGAAAAATAAAAACGTACCACATCTCTAAAGACCACTGCTCGAAGACGGTTGATGTCCACGTCTTGTAAGAGTCTGTCTGGATCCTGCTATAGTTAAATATGAGAGACACACAGAGAGAACATTTGCGTATATGTATTTGTCGCTTGACTGTTTCTGTTTGTGTGTGTGTGTGTGTGTTCGTATGTGTTTGTGTTACCTTGCTGGCTGTAGAGGCACTGTGGAGGCTGTCCTGTGACTTGCTGCTGGTTAAGGAGGACTTGCAGCTCCTGTCCCTCTGTCTGTGTCTACATTCCAGACAGTTCCTCACTGCCACACAGCACACTGTCACGCACACAGAGACACACACACAGTCAGGACAGATGGAAATCCCAGTACTGACCACAGAGTTAGTCCATCCATACAAAAGACCAGATAATAGTTTAGCCGACCCTTAAGAAAGGCAATGCTTCATAAACATTGACCCCTAAAAAGAAGAAGTGACCCACACATGGGATGGGTCACGAGTTATTACCTACTGCTTAGCATAACATAATAGCTTAATTATTAAATAAACAACTATAAAATCATGAAAAGAAATATATGCACCTAAAAAGGTCAAAAGACAAGAGTGCTGTCTTAAATGATCTGAGTTTGGGTTTCACAGTGAGATAAGTAGTAAAGGACAACGAGATGAGTATCGCTGTTCAGATTAAATCACTTGGAGTCCTACTTTTCCCATGCAAGTTTCTGCTTACCTGGGTCATATCACTTCTGTATTGTACTGGTGTTGTTCGGCAATTAACAATACAAAAGGTCAGAGCTTACAGTATGCTTTTATCAATAAGCTACACTAAAATCGCTTTGGTAACTTATTTACAGTAGTTGTGTGTTTCTAAACAATTGGATTTAATTTAAACAAAAGATGCAACAAAGTCAAACATAGTCCATAGGGGTTTTAACATAATAAACCTAGATTATTAATAATAATAATAATAATAAAAGTTGCTTTATCTGAGGAGCAAATGCACGGTTAGGACATTTATTTTCTGAAGGTTTTAATGTTTTTTCCTGTAAGCAAAAAGAGGCTTTGAATTTTTGTGCTGTAACACATTTCTATTTATAGTGTAATACCAACATTTACATAAGCGGGTTTACATACTGTATGTTTTTTCTGTAATTAACACAATGCATGCCTTTAAGAGGTTTGTTTAAATTCTGACTAGTCCCGTTTGTTGTCAATCATTACACAAACTAATTCTGCATGCAGCCAGAAAGAAAAAGCTTTGCCTAATCAAAGGTACACTCAGGGATATGATATCATACAACAGAGCTGAAAACAAATTCACCCAAAGACGTGCAAACGAGACGGGCTTTGATACAAGCTTATTTATTTTTCATCTTGACAACCAGCTTACAAAAGGAGAAAACAAAATATGTTTTATCCTTTTTGGGGTATGACATCTTCTCCCCGGTTCTACCTTCAGAAGTTTGAAGTTTTAATGATCATAATAATAAAAAAATAGTGAATAAATCAAACTCACACATACCCAGTCGGAGGCATTGCCTCATCAGCCCGCCGGATGACATGTTCTTCTCAGCCTCGATCTCGCTGAAGTTTAGGGAGCTGGCGAACACTAGCACGTCCACCATGGCCATCAGACGGGACAGGAAGGTGACTGCCGTCTCAGAGGACATGCCCTGCGTCGCCTCGATGTTCTCCAACTCCGTCTGGAGGCAACATGAAGAATAACACACGCACACACACACACAATAGCTTGCTGAATGTTTATTGGACACGTAGACAGAATCAGATTAATTAGTTCACCATGGGTTACCTCGCCAGTTCTCTTTTATTGCATTTGTTTTGTGTCTCACTACTCACTTATGCTAATCAGAGAACCAGGGTAATGCAAATAACTTTGCTGTGGTTAACAATTACAATTAGGTCATTTAGCAGACACTTTTATCCAAAGCAACTTACAGTGAGCTCAGTTACTTGTTCTAAGCAGGTAGGGGTTAGGCATCTTGCTTACAGGTAGGCCGGGCTTGTTGGGGATCGAACCCACACAAACAGTGTTTCATGTTTTGTTCAATAACATAAATTATGCCCATTTTGAACGTGCTTTGTGCTTTAAAAATATGAACGTGTGTGTATCAAAAATATAAAAATTTGTGATTTGTTAAAATTTGTGGAAACCTTTTGAAGCTACAGTTTGCTACAGCTTATTATCTTAATTTAACTAAAACCTAGTGCAAAGATTCCACTGGAAATCTGACCTGGGAACCCATGATGGAAGTTCCGGGTTAGCCTACAGTAAAAAAAAAAAAAAAAGTAATAATTTCACCACGTTTATTTCACCACAGTGATGAAAATAATCACAGCCCCGGCCGTGTATCATACAGGAAAGGTAGCCTTCTGAGTCATGCTGGTAAGTGAACCGATTCACAAGGTCTGTATGGTGAAATGTGCCGTGGAAAACAGACAGGAGGGACAGTACGATGACACACACACACACACACACACACACACACACACACACACACACACACACACACACACACACACACACACACACACACGATAGTAAAAGTGTGAAAGTGACAGTTGCAGTGTAGTCTTAAGGTCTATTAGCAGCAACAGAAGCAGTGCTGACAGGCTGACAGGTAGAGCTAGAAAGAGCTAGAATGTCATCAGGGTGCCCAGGTGCTGCGCAAGTCCTGTTACACAATATTAGGTTTTAAATACATCTACAACTATAAATAAATTAGTAGCATGGCAATAAATGTACAGGGGACACCTTTGTAGAATAGAGCAAGAATAAGCTAAAACTTCAGTACAACTAGCGCTCCTTGTCAGATTGAACCAATCAGATGCAAGAAGGTTTTCCTCTACCTATCCCAACCAATCAAGGTCTTCTGGTCTGTGTGATTCTGATTGACAAGGCCATGTAGGCAATGCCTGTTTGCATTTGACTGGTCAAAGTTCATTTTAATGGCAAGTGAAAATCATGATTTATGACCATATCAGGAAAAGATGGTTTGTTCTTAGAACTTGAAGTGGAGTGGTGATTTTACTCTTCGCTCATTTCTGCTCAATTCACCAATTCTGCCTACTGCACCTTTAATTATCAAGCTTTAAAGGTCCAATGAGCATTTTTCCCTAAAGAACAGCAGTTCCTACATTGTATACTGACAGCTGCCTGCGTCGATGCAGTGGTGCCCATGCTAATCTTAACAGTGAACATGGCAACTTCAACGACCCACACATAGGATAAAATAACTTATTCTGTACCTACAAATTTATACCTATGATTTAAGTCTCCACATGAGTACGTTTACATGGTGTAAAACAATAATTTACATGTATGATATACAATATATGTAATTTCGTATGTATATCGAGTGTGTTTTGTCTCAAACATTGCTTAGTGGACCTTTAAATACATTTACAATTGAAATTAAATTTAGTGACAGGGGGAGACTGGTGTTAAAGAAACTAAAGCTAAACTAAATTAGGGTGGACTATACTTAAGCGTCATAATAAGTATGTAATGTAGTAAAGACAGTTAAAGAGTCAAAGTGCACGGATTCTTTAGGTTAAGTGAACTGTGCACTCGCGATAACAGACACACAGTGAAGGTGGAGGGGGGCTTGGATTGGTGCCCTTAGCTCCTCTGGTGATGGATGGGGTCCCCAGGTTCATTACGCACCTCTCCCCCTGTGCCTCCTCCCCCAGGGACAGGGGTCACCTCCTCTCCTTTGGACCCCCTCAGGGGTCCGGTCGCTCCTGCCTTCTTTTGTGTTGATACAAAGGGGACAGGCTTAGCAAACGTAACTCCCCAGTACTGTCACTGTTATCTACCATACCGTTGTCTATTTTCTCCTAGCAGTTACCTTTCCCCAAACAATTTCAGACAAACACACAACTGACCACAGATAGGGGCATTGCACAATGGGTACGCAGTAGAGAGTAGCAGCAAAGAAGCACAACAAATAGAAACATTATGGATGGGTCAGTCAGGCAGGGGTTAAGGTCAGTCACGATGGCAAATAAACCACAGCACAGTGTTAGTAGAACAGAGAGAGGAAAGGAAACTGTAACTTACAGTGCTGGCACTACCCTTAGAACTCTGCACATGCAAACAAATAAGACGATAACAGAGGAAAAAAGACAAGAAAATCCACAGAATACAGGTAACACATAGGGAAAAAGAAAAAAGGAAAGATGATTAAAATAAACAGATTATTAATTAGAGGGTTATCGAGTGGATTAAATCAAAGTATTTTGCGGGAAGTCTCAATTAGATAGGCTACTAGTGTTAGACGGAAATAAATAAACTGATGAGAGAACTCCAAAGCAGATAGATAGATAGATGTTTAATCAGGTTGCTCATTTTTAAATAGGCGTTATAGGCCCAAATGATCAGCGGTTTAGATTAATATATTACAAACGGGCTTTTCTGCTTTTCAGGCCATTGCTGAAATACATATACACAAAAATGTCAGAGTAGTAGTACCAATAGGAGAAGTTAAGGCGCTACGTTTGTCAGGTTACTTTACTCTAAATTATTCCTAACGGCCTATGTCACGCCTTATGGACTGCTTGCAGTTCGCCCTCCCACCACACAGAGGTGGCGAAGAGCCACTTACAGAGGGGGAGGTGGCGGCGGACAAGAGAGGCAGAATGCCTCCGCAGGCGATGATGATGTTGTCCACCATCTGGGAGATGAGGTGGATGGTGTTGTGGACGAAGATGATGTTCTCATTGCTGTTCACGAAATCCATCACTGACTTGGTGGAGTGGCTGAAAGAACACACGGCGGTTTGTATTTTTAAACTGATTTTACAAGGACGAGAAGGACACACGTGTTTTATTAGCAGTTTAAAAAAAAAATCATTGTGCGTGTCCAGTGTGATAAAAAACCCTACATAAACGTGTCTTGCTATTACACCCCCCTGTCCTCGCGCTCACCTCCTCCACACGTGCACGTCAGTCTCCAGGGCGAACAGCAGGTCAGTGAGCAGCCTCTGGTGCATGGGCGACCACTTGAACTCTGGGATACGGAACATGGTGGTGCGCGGGCCGGGGCTGAACTGGCGCCGCTGCTCGTCCGTCATGGGCATGCCCCGGAACCCCAGGTCCACGTGGAGGTCCCGCTCCAACTGGGCGGCGGTACGGCCGTGCAGGGCCTGTGTCGGAGGACACATTTGCTCATATTTACTACACTGTTCACATGCCCCAAAGTTGACCTCATTTGAGGTCAACTGTGGGGCTTCAGCAAGCTATTTTTGGACCAAACTGAACGCAATGAAAAGCTTCTTTCCCCCACTCCATCATGTGTAAAATCAGCTTAGTAGCCCTTTAAGGAGCGTGAATGGAAAGTAAAGGGGAGTGTAGTGAACATGTTATCCAGCAGAGGGCGTCCCTAAAATGGCACACACAGAATTTTGCAAAGACTTGTCATTAATAAATAAAGCCGAAACACTGGGTTCACTTCTAGTCTTCTAGTCGCAACTGATAATCTGATGGCGCCGGTGTGCGTTAGCTGGCGGGTCAGAAGGCTCTCAGAATGGATTTGTTGCTTGTGTCATGACGTAGCAAGCGGTGTGAGCACAGCGCTACAGAGGGAGCTGAGCAAACAGGTGGATAAAGCTAAAACAACACAGACGCAAACATTCGCACATAAAAGCAGACGCGCGCACACACACACACACACACACACACACACACACCTGAGTAGTGGCCGTGGTTTGGATCTTCTTGACGTCTTTGTCCTTGCCGTCGTCAGACCTCTCTGTGTCCGAGGCGGTGCTGGCGGTGTCTCCTCCGGCCTTTATCCCCACACCCTCCCCCTCCACCCCAGAGGGGCCTTCTCCCTCCAGGTACTCCTGCCGGGACGCCGCCTGCGCCCTGGCCTGGCTCTCAGCCTCGGCGATGGAGCTGATGTCGGCCAGGGGGCTCTGGATCTTGAAGGGTCCGCCCTCCGCTGCCAGCTCCCCAGGGGCGTGGCTCTGCATCTGGGTCAGGTCGGAGCCGCAGCCGGTCATGTGGGCAAGCAGGCTGAGGTCGTCGCTGGCGCTGGTGGAGGAATGAGCTGGGATGGAGCCAGACACGGTGGGCTGCTCGGGGCTGGGCAGCACCAGGGGCTCTGGAGCTGCCAGGGCTGGGAGAAGCTTCTCATCCACCTACAATGGACGGAGGAAACGGTCATTGTTAGAAACACTCAGATTTGTGTTCTTAATAAAGTTAAGAGGGCAACCCACAACCATATTAGTGTTCTGTACTGAGAAGAAAGCTAATAAGACCACACAGGGGGAGTTTTTACAGCGGTAGCGTGTAATTTCTGCCACAAGGGGGTTGTGATAAACAAAAAGAAGTTTATAATACTATCACTTCTTTAAAGCTTCAAGGCTTTGTCCAAGTCTTGGTTCATCATTCAGAGTCAATCTGAGATCAGTGAGGTGGCCTTTTCGCCGGATGTCATGGTGATTGGAGGCAAAACTAATTTGTTCATTCATTCCTTCACAAGGCTTTTACGAGATGACGTAATGACACTAGATTCTACACACTATGCCTTTAGTGATAGACTAACACAGGCAGAACAGTGACCTCTATGCTTCAATCGTCTCATTAGAAACCAGGCCAGGCAATCGATCATCAATACCAGCTGATCTCCAACCACCCACCTTGCTGAAGAGGAAGCCATTGTTGCTAGGCATGCTGTCCTTCTCGTCCGCCAGGGTGATGAGGGGCCCCGTGTTCCCATCCTCCTCCAGACCGACCCCGGACAGCCCCAGGCCCGACCCCAGGCCCACCCCCGGCCCACCGGCCTCGTCTTTGGGCGGGGCCAGGCTGCCGTTGAGGCTCTGCACTGCGGCGCAGTAGGCACTGTCCAGGAGGGAGTCCACCTCCACCAGGGGCCCGTTCTCCATCCCTGCCCCGCCCACCCCGCCCACGCCGCCCCCCAGGCCCTCGGGGGACAGGTCCAGGTCGTCCAGCTTCACCTCCGTGGCCTCCACCTTCTCCGCCTTAATGTCCACCAGCAGGTCGTGCACCTCCACCCTCACCCCTGGCCCGGCGCCCTGCTCCTCCCCGTTGGTCCGCTTGGCGGCGCCATCGGCCAGGAGGTTGCGGGAGGAGTCGCCGCCGCCCGCCCCCTCGCCGTACTCCGCCTCGCTCTCGGGCGTCTGCGTCTGCGAGTTGTCGTCCAGTATCTCCAGGTTGCCGTTGACGACGGGGGCGGGCACGGCCGAGAGGCCGGAGATGGTGGAGACCGAGCCTTTCTTTCCTTTCTTCATGTTCTCCTGCTCCTGCCGCTGGTACTCCTCGTACATCTTGGCCAGGTACTCCTTATGGGCTTCGTAGGTCACCTGGAACACACACACACGTTAACAACATGGCCACTGTCTTTACAGTGGTAGAAAATAACTGATTCTAGAAATACTAATGTAGTTTATTTACTACACTCAGAAAACACTTTGCTGTATCAGGACTAGCATGATGATTATATGTAAGAGCCAATATCTAAAATCAAAGTCCTTGTTCACCGCAAAAGAAAAACAAAACATCAATACAAATCTATCAATAGCACCATATTAAGATGTTTATTAAGGGGATACCAGCTTTTAATCAGAGAGCAATCAGTTGCCAATATCAACCAAGTGTTTGATAAAGGTCTGGAAGGAAGGACAAATCAATACCTCAATCACCTGATAAATTACCCCCCCACAGACACACAGTGTGTATACCATCTGTGCTCCATTTTGACTAAAGAATAGATTTTTCAAAGCTCTTTCCTGTTTAGCTCATTTTGGTGACACTCAAAATGGTATGGGACCAATGGGGACATTTATACTCGATTTAATTCTGTCTATCCTCTTTGGCGGACCAATGTCACACCATAGACACTGAATTATTTAAATAAATGAGAGGTGAAACTAAACAGACTCTGAATGAGGTGTAGGCTAAATTAAACTCTTGCCACCTCGCGCCCCTAGTGGTCACATTGCCGTACGTGCATGTGTACAATCTTTAATTCAGATTAATTTAGGCAATATCACACCAGATGGATTGCCGTTTTACTGAATATCAGCACGCCTGTGATTACGAGGCCGCAGGCATTTATTGTGCAACCAGTTAAATAAGAGTCTGTTGACAGTCGCTTTGGTGGCAAAAGTTATTTGTGGAAATATGTTCAACTTTGCAGTGCCTATCTAAGATAGATAACGACCGTTAATGTAATTAACTTTAAAACACCTGTAAAGTGGTGTGATGCATGTATAATTAAGCACTCATGGAATGCCTCTTGTCCAATCAAATTACTTGGTTGGAATATAGTTGAATAATAACATACAATAAATATTCTCAATAAGTAATACGTAGCAAGAGACCAAAATGCCAAAGATCTGACTCGCTCACCTTGGAGTGTGCGATGGAGAGTGTATCCACCCAAACTCTCCAGCCGCCCCACTCGTACTTAATGGCATGGTAGAGCAGGATCCGGAATATGTTGTAGACCATCTCCGTGATCTTCTGCTCCTCTGGGTTCTTGGGGTTGATGTAGCCCAGCGAGAACATCCAGTCCTGCCACACGGAGCACTGCAGCAGGCAGCTGCAACAGACCATGTGATGTGATGTGATGTGATTCTTGGTGCTCCCCCCGGGGGGAGGGGGGAAGGCAGGGAGGTCAGAGTGCACCAAGGACACTTCATAAAAGGCAGATACTGCAGATGTTAAAGCTTGAAGACAGCTAAAAAACCTAACTGCTAGAAGAAGCCCATACATTTGGTTTGTATAATATAAAAGCCTTTCAAAAATATTTGCAACTGATTTTTATTAATTTACTGACTTATAAAATCTTTGATTGCCATTTTTGGGAGAATAATCTCTACCTTTTTTATATTTACAATAAGGTAAAGTCCTGGATTCATAGTATTATGATTTATGTGTATGATGTATCTATATATGGAACCGTGAATGTTTGCCTGTGACTAGTCGGTTTGTGGTTTGTGTTTGTGTGCGTGCGTGCGTGAGCATTTGTGTGAGCGGGGGGAAGACAGCTCTCCAAAGGCAGGGCTGGTTCTCACCGTCGGTTCTCCCGGCTGTTGCTGAAAAGTTTGATCATGTCAGACAGAAAGAGCCTCCTGACTTCCATGAGCTCAGTGCTGGGCGTGGAGTTCTTCAACAGGGTCGCCACCACCTTCAGAATCACTGGCAGGAAGAATGGAAGGAGAGAAAACAAGGAAAATGACGAGAGAAACAAGAGAAAGTGTAAAGGGGTGAGAGAGGAATACGGCAGACTAAAGCTTGCTCTACTAATGATGGAGCATACACATGGCCACACAGGTGTGTAAGGCTACACTGGTTTCTACTTACTTGGGTTTTGGATTTTTACCGTGGAGTCTGGTTCTGGGTGGGGTTTGTGAACCACCTGGGTACACACCTGCTCCGTCAGAATCTAGGCAGAAATGCCACAGTCACTTATATGACGAGTTATTATAATTAAAAAGGTAAGCATTTCTTTAAAAGGCACACTCCTCAATTGTGTTATGGCACCCCCCAGATTCCCCAAATGTATGGCCAACCACTGTTTGTGGGCGCCATACTTTCAAACAAAAGCAACGTTTATTAAATGTTTATTGAAGGCTGCTTTCAACCACAAGGGGCATACAAATCGAGGAGTGTCCCTTTAAAAAAAGAGCGGGTTTCCAAGGTGTCCCGGAGCGCGGCGGTGACCCACCTCATACAGCGTGTTGTAGGTGGTGACCGACACCGTGTTGGTGTGCATCATTAGCCTCTCTCCCAACAACGTGAACAAGCTGTGAGTGTGCATGATCTCCACTTTCCTCCTGCACACACACACACACACAGAGAGAGTTTGTCAGCCGTGAGAGGGTTAAGAACTCAAAAATTTACATGGGCCGTCAATGAGGCTATGATCAGTGCGGTTTTGACAGGAAGAGCCACAAGGTCCCGTCAATCACCCTGTTGCCCATGGAGATAGGTAAACGAGCAGCGCTAACACTCTGGCGTTTCAGATGTGCCGGCTACGTTCATTATGGCACGTAGCGTACCGTACTGCTAAAAGACACTCATCCAGCGCCGACGGGGACAGCATGTGTCTCATTAGAGGCCCGTCACCTAAGAGGAGCTCATGCTATAACGGGCGTGCTTTGCACCCTAGCCATGACCCATGACGGGTGGGAAATTAACAGCATGTCATTGTAACCCTAGTTTATTTTACTGCATTATATAATATTGTATTATGCAAGAATTGCATTATATAAAATAAGTCGATCCCTTAATATGGTTTTCCTATTGGTAAATTGTTGACACACCCTAAATAGACAGCATAGTAACGCATGTTTAAGTTTTTTCTTTCATGCAAATCGGGTGGATTATTCGGTTGGAGTTGAAAAGTAATTATCCAAGATATTGCTAAATGTAGAAGGAAAACTTTTGAGAAACCCAGAACTGTTTTTCTTAAGTTGTTTTTCATCGTCCTTTCATCGTTTTTTGTTTCCTCTGGAAAGACTGGAGAGTAACCTGTTGCCTGCTGCCGTGTACCTGCAGTGTATAAGCCTACTAGCTGGACTGTAACTGATCGGTAACTGAGCTGCAACTGTGCGGTAGAAACAACAAGACAAAAAAAATCCACGGAACTGATTTTTATTTCATACTTTTGAGATCTCAGTCCGAATTTTTTTATGCTTTTTGCTGGATCCCAGGTACCTGTTGGACTGATAATATGTATTACAATGTGTGTAAAAAAATTACTTTTCTATTGAAATGCAATTCTTTCCCTTAAATAAGAATACAAATTCTTTTGTTTCTCTATTTTTCTGGTTTGATGTGTCTTGATGAAGGGGTTTATTACTGATTTAGTGTAGATTACTACTACCAATCTCCTTATCGATCCTAGAAGAATAAATATTAAGAGTAACTCTGCATTCACTGCAAGGAGAGGTTACATCATCATACACTGTATATCAAAAAAAGTTAAGTTGTAGTACCAAACCATATCTCACTGTATGCTGTCTATATAATAAAAAGAAAGCAGTGACTTTGCATTGATACACTTTCAAACTCTTCAGATAGAATTAGATGTGTATAGCGACATTTATGGTTAATGCTTTGAAAAAAAGCTAAGAAATGACTTGGCATTTCAAATATACAAAGAGGCAAGGAGTGTGCCTAATTCTGTCGCCCCCAACACAGACAGACAGACAGACAGACAGACAGACAGACAGCCATCTAAATTAATCAATCATATTGAAACAAACAGAAAGATTACCACCATACAGTGTATATAACTGAAGTGATAGCAAAACATAGAACCAGACAAATATTCTGATACTGTCGAAGTTCAATCACATAGGAAATATATTGACCAGCAGTACAGCAACATTTAAGCATAGACCCAGGGTGAAATTATTACTATTTGAATTTGGGGGTTATTTAAATATTATTTAAATATCTAAATACTTGATATGAGATATTTATTTTTTGCTGGCATGTTTAGAAATTGTAAAGAAAAATATTTAACTGTACTGTAAGTTGCACTTCTTCCCCATTCGCTCGTGTACTAACCACCGGCCTGCAGCCGTCCATACTTTCAGTGCACCCCAGCTACACACCCAACATCCATTCATTAATCACTCTCCTTCATTCATTGCACCTGTTGTGTTGTGGGGCTATATATACTGTATGTTTGGGTTTGTTCGGGTTATGTAGTTGGTTGTTGTTTGTCGTGGTACAAGGCAACGTCAGTGTTTGAATTAGATTGAAGTGTTGTTTTTGTCTAATCGCTTCTCTGTGCGCATTTGATCGTGACTCAGTGTTCGTTCTTGTCCACCTGCACCTGTACTCAGCCCACTTACAGTCTCTAGATAGACAGTGCACAGCATTCTTTTTTTAATGCATTCTATTTTATAACAAACCACCATTTTGACTTCATCATTAGCACTTGTACATTGTAACCACAGCTGTAGAAAAACAATAATTCTAGAAATGGCCTGATAAACAGCCGATAAACAGCTGATAAACAGCCAGTAAACTGCAGATAAACAGTCAATTATAACCATAACAACATGGATCCAATTTACCGTGGACAAGGTGCTCCACAAGGTATGAACAGATTAAAACGTTTTGTGTTTAGTGGTAGACAATCAAATTACATTCAAATAAATGTAACAATCTAACATTCCTTCATTATATAAAATGTTTGACCAGAGTTGATATATTTATCACCCTGTTTGTTGTTTTTTAGTGTCACAGTCCCGCTGCATATTTACTGAGATTTTAAGTAAAAACAAATAACTAAGCCAGGCAGTTGGTAGTATTGTAACAGTTGTAAATGGGTTGAACAGGCCTATCTGTTTCCTACTAATCTGAATAATTTTTTCTTTCTTAAAGGTGAAGAGCCTGGGGATGATATAGTAGGTAAGAACTTTGTTTATATATTATTCTTTCTTGTTTTCAATAAATATATTCATGTAATAGTAGAATTGCAGCAGTTTAACACAGCCTAACAATTCCCGAAAGTCCAAACATGCTCCAGACTCCATGTTAAAAGAAACAGCCTGGACAAATGCTTTGCTTGGTGGCAAACCCAGGAAGCTGATGAGGATTACAACAGCCCCAATAGCTATGCCCAGAGTGGAGGACGGGAGTGACATAGCGGTGGATAACAGCAGCAAACCCCAACAGATCCGCCTGGCACATCCTCCAACAAGCCCAGCAAGGACAAGAGCAGCTGTGGCCAGCGGCCGTGTGAGTGGACTATGAGGCGAATCAGCCGAGGAGCTACCTCCAGCTGCGATACAAAGAAACGGTCGAGGAAACGGCACAAGGAAGAGGGCAAGGAGGAGGACATCCCCCCCCCCCCCACCCCCCCACAAGATATTCAAGTGGTGGAGGATATTAGTGGAGTAGAAACAGACACTGTATCTAAGCAGTGAGGAAAACAACATCCCACCAACCGGCTTCATCCTCAAACATACCCTGACACATGCTGACATGATAATGGCCTGATTGGTAGTTAAATGTTCAAAACAAAGTACTATTTTTGAACAACTTGAGGACATAATATAGCAGTCAGTCTTAATGAAATAAAGTATGTGAAACTGATGAGGCATTTCTCATTTATTTAACCAAAACATGAGTAAGCTAACGATTTACATTTTTATAATGTTCACTGCAGTATTTGATCATATCACCAAATTACTGTATAGCACCTAAATAACACTATAAATATTCCATTGATGGATGCATGGATGGATATATGGATATAAATGCGACATCTAGTCAAATTAAGGTGGCAGCACTAAGGCAGATGAACGTAGGAGGTTCGAGCTGAAGGGTTCAGGTAAAACCCTCTGTCCTGTTCTCACACTGAGCCGCTGGAGGTGCGTGTGTCACACTGGATAAATAAATCTCCCAGCATTCAACGCTACGGATCAACGTTCCAACTTCCTGCCAACGCACTCTGTCAAAACAATTATTCTGCTGGGACATTATCATGTTGGTGGGGGGGGGGGGGGGGGGGGGGGGGGGGGGGGGGGGGGGGGGGGGGGGG
>JAODLI010041394.1:0-17841 GCA_027575585.1 Percopsis omiscomaycus
CCTGCTCCATGTAATAGAACAATGTAATTGTAAGTCGCTTTGGATAAAAGCGTCTGCTAAATGCTGTAAATGTAAATATGTCAATCCACACTTAAATGACAGCTGCACAGCCTGTGTGTGTGTGTGTGTGTGTGTGTTAGGTGCTGGATGGGCGTAAAGCCACAGGGGGTAAGCTGGAGGTGAGGGTGAAGATCAGAGAACCTCTGGGCGGGGTTCAGCTCCAGATAGTCACAGAGAAATGGCTTGTCCTGGATCCCCTGTCCTTCCCCTCCCCAACAGAGAAACACAAGGAGCGGGTGAGTAAAGGGGGTTCATATACAGTATGGGTTGAAAGCTAGGGATTTACCTAGACAACAGGTCCTACCTAGACAACAGGTCCTGTTGTCTAGGTAGGTTTACACAGACACGCTACCATCCTTTTAATAAAAAAAACCCCAACAGTTTGGCATCTCTCTCTACCAGGCCCCTTCTCCTCGGTCTAAGCCCAGGAGTGAAGCCAACAGCAAGAGCAGTCATCCTGGTAACTCTCCTACCCAGTACAAACTTCACAGCTTCAGCCTCCTAAATTACGATAAGGAGAAGTTTGAGAGAAAGGTTGGCCTGTCTGTCTGTTTGTCAGTGATTTGTCAGTGATTTGGAGGAGCGGTCGGTCATTGCGTTTGTCCCTCAGATCGCTGACTATAGAAAGAACCGACGGGATCCACCGCCTGATCTCATCCACCAACATAAAGAGATCACACACAGACTGCAGTGGCAGAAAGCCCAGCTGGAGAGAGGCTCGCCTGCTCTGCTGACAGGTAAGACGCACAAACACGCACGCACACACACACGCACGCACGCATGCAGATGCATACATATTGATGCTGTCATGTGAAAACCTCACAAGTCATTACAATTTCACCAGTTGACTTGTTTCTGTGAACAGATTTTTTGTGACTGGATGGCGTCATACATTTTATCAATAGTTCTTTAAATATTTGGCATGTTATTATCTTGGCCAGTGTTTGTCTGTCACTACATTGGTGAAGCAAAAGAAATGGCACTTTTTAGAGGGGTCAACTTAAAGATTTTCACACGACGGCAATGAAAATTTCTCATGCTTATGTAAACCACATTTCCTTTCTCTCTGTCTCTATAGAATATGAGAATGTCTTACAGCGCTTTGTCCATGGACTGGCTGACTCTGTAAAGAAGTTCTCCAGCCAAGGCAACAGGGTGAGCACAACGCTTCTGTGCTCCCTACTGTGTGTGCATGTGTGTATTTGTGTAACTTTTCACTTGCTTTCAATTGACAGGATGCAGCCAAAGATGCACTGGGCAGGTTGAAGTTGGTAGAGAGCGAGGTAAAGCAGAACTTACTCATCTATTCCTGATATATTTCCGTATGTATGTAATTGTATCTAATTATTTTTCTCTGTTTAGTTGGAATCTCTGAAAAGGAGACGGACAGTATAAGGCAGGAGGAGAGGAGAGTGGAAAGTCGGCTGGAATACTGTTATTGTGACACACACACACACACAAGCAGCTTTGAGCCCGTTTAGCATGATAACACTCCAATGCTGCTCCATGTCTGTCTATTCATCAGTGGATGTAAACACTAACAAGGGAAGACAAAGGTTTATTTGCACTTATAATTATATAAAACGCCACAAAGCACACTTCCCCATAATATTAGGTTTTTTCCCCTCGAGTTGTCTCTGTGATGGATCCTCATTTTATTTTATTTTTCTCCGACACCAGCTCTCTGTGTGTGTGTGTGTGTGTTAATCTGTGAGGCAAGGTGTCTCCTTCCCATGTTGTGTGTGTGTGTGTGTGTGTGTAATGAGATTCATCTAATCTGTCTACTCCAGTATTCTCAGATTACAGTAATCTGCTACATTTGGAGTAGTGTGATAGGGAAACAAAAAAATTTAGCTGCGGGGCACCGCAGCTACATCCCATAATGAAGGATTAATGTTTGTGTCACTAAGGTGATGACTCGTACAGCGGGGGAGAGAGCGGCTTACAGGGTTTATGAGCAGCATTGTGAAGGGATGTTTACATCCGACTGTGACTATGGTACAAGTTCAGCTCTGGAAATGGATTTCTTCCTCTTTCAAATACTCCAGGCCTTTTCCAACACTTTCAGCCTGTATAATTCCTGGGTCACTCGTTTGGTGTAAAAGGGGTATAATCCTTGTATTCAGCGGCAGGTGTTGCATGCTCTCTATGATTTCCTTTTTAAAATGTTATTTTTATGTCTATTGAAATCACAACAACTGCTTAGTCACTGTGATTCACTATGTAGCGCAATACAACAGTAGGGGCTTTGTATTGTAATGGCTTCGGTCTCACTGAAATCTCAAATTACGTCACAATGGACTGTGAAATACTCCACCCGATGAAAGAGAGAAAATATGCATGGCTTTATACTGTAGGGCTCGGTGCACATTGGTTTAAGGGAGATTTCATCCCATGCATTATTGTTCTTCTCTTCAAGGTGCTACACTTTTTGATTCATTCATTCTTTTATTTCTGTGAGGAACTTGCATAGAGTTTAAAAACAAAGGAGGGTGTTGCATGTGTGACATATACAGATGCCTTGAAATCAATAATGACAGTTCTATCTATATCATTGCTGGAGTAGTGTATTAAAATTTCTCAGCACTGCTAACAAGATTAAGAAAATATATTGCAATATATTTAATGCATGTGCTGATACCCAATATGCAGCCTGCTTATAAATGCAGGATAGCACAAGATTGAAAAACAATTTTATTTTTTAAAGATTACTCAATATTGACACTGTCTATCAATTGCATAACAAATACTGTCAATGAGACTCCTTCCAGTGTTTGAGTCCTCATTGTCGGTGTGTGTTACCATTGTGAGGCGGAGAGTACAATTTTCCATGGAAAAGACGCATTATAACTGCTAAACATGCCCTTATATTGTGTGTGCTCACCTCTCTCTATATATTAAAGTGAAACAACTCTGCTCCTACCTGTATTGAAGCATATTCATATAGTGCAACCGATTCTGATAATCCTGGGCTGCAATATGTCTTTTAAATTCTGTTTGTGTGCACATGATTACAGGGCAATTTTTTAGTATTTAAACTTAACTTGCTGTTTTGAAAGCAGCCGCTTCACTCTGGATCACTCCTAACTGACAAGTCTGAAAAGTCAGCCCATTCCTTTGGTAACCTCCTGGTCTTTGAGGCAGTCCTGTTGCTGTGACAACAGGCTCATCAGCATTATGTAGAAGTTGTTTTTTGGTCAGGGGTGGTGTGGAGGCAGATCACGAAATGTAGTGTCTCACATACTCTCCTATGAAACATTTTCATTTTCATTTTAGTTTCCTTGATTATTTTCATCTCCTCCTGCCCCCCAGACTATTTACAAAGGGGAATGGTTATTTTGTGTTTCAATCAAATGCAGTAAATATATTTGAGTTAAATTGGGTTAGTGTTTGTCTTATGCATTTTTATGTAATGGCAATCTGTAGACATTTGTTTATATTTACTCCTATATTTTTAATAGAAAAGAAAATGATTTGTGTGTTAATAGGTGGAATTTTCTAAATGTTTGTGTAAGCTATTAACTTGTTTTAAGGGGGCTATGGCAATATTAAAACATTAAAGCAGCACTAATGTGTCTTTATTGTAGACTAGAATGTATTAAAATGTTTTATCTGATGGTTATAAGTTTACTCTGGTAAATATGTTTGCAGATTAACGAATCATTTCTTATTTTAGTTTTTAATTTGAGTTACAATAGAGAAATTTGTTACACCATGACACATTTGTATTTCAAATATGTATCTCGTTTAAAAAAAGCACTCTTGTTATTGAGGGAAGCTCAAATGCTTCGCTTTTATGCTAATAATTTATTTGAATGTTACATTTTTTTTCGGACAAAGGGGAATAGAGGGGGATGGGGAAAGGGGACTTTTTTTTTTAAGAAGTAACGTTAGTGCAATCAGATGCTATGTGTGGGCGTGGCTTCATGCAGAGAACACGTGGTTCCGTGTCTGCTTAGAAGTGAGTGCTGACCCAGGGGCAGGCTTCGACCCTTCTTAATTCTATTCTGTATGCGCTGTTAGCTCCCTTTCAAGGTCCACACTTTGCTAGCAGGCCTAGCAGTCATTATTTTACGACCCCTTTTTTCCATTCCTTCCCACCCCCACACCTACACCCCCATCTTGCTCTCCCCCTCCCCTTTTTACGACTCCTGGAACACTGACAACCAGGCCGTTGTCACTTCAACGTGTGTGTGCGCGTATGTGTGTGTGTGTATATGTAGAGCGCGAGCGCGTGTGTCTACTGTCGCCGGCCATCCATTCTTGCATCTTCTCGATAGGGTCATGACGCTCGAGGCAATCCGTTACCGGGCCGGGTCTCTGCAGATCCTCAACCAGCTGCTTCTGCCGCACGAGACCGTGTACGACGAGATTCGCTCGGTGCAGGACGGATATGAGGCCATCAAGTCCATGAAGGCAAGAAACCGGAATCCCTCTCCTCCTCACTCTCTCAATGGCTTTCGCCTTCTCTATGCTTGCTTCCCGCTGCATGCAAACTTGATAATATGTGTCTCAGTTATCGTTGTAAACTGTGTGTTGACAGCGGATCTTCGCGAAGGGCGATCTTTTGTGTTCCAGTCGCTCACGTTAATATAAGCTGACACCAGCTGCATGTCGCCGGGGTCTTGGCCTGCATTTGTTGTGCATTTATACCAGTACCCTCTACTACACAACGACACTTAAGTATTTGACACAGCAATCAATGAATTTGTAGACCGTAGAGATTGATTAGCGACCTGGTAGTAAAGGCTGGTAGAAAATACTCCTCAAGTCGCCACAAACAGTATCGATTACCAATAATCCCCAAAACGACATGGACTGGGATCACAATTATTATTATTATTATTATTATTATTATTATTATTATACGTATTATCTTTTGCGTAAGACCGAACACATCTACTAGGGGAATAAAACGTTGCCCCTTTCTCTTTCTCTGTGATAGCTTATTGATGAATTATTAATTACCTTTACCAGGGTTTTTGTTAGACATTTGGTCTTCCTCTTTTGCTCTGTGACACCTTGACGTGGTTTACCAGAGAAATGTATTAAAATAACAAGTTATTAATATATCATTCTGAAGAGAACACTCAAAGAAAATAAACATTACCAATTTTTTCTAGTCCAATACACAGAGTACCAAACTATAAGTGATGGACTCTAGCATTTGCAGAGATGATGTCATGATAATGATACCCAATGTCAGAGAGGATTCTTTCAAATGTTTATATGTTAGTACCTAATGTACCCAAACCATAGTAACATTTGGGCTGTTATGTAATATCAATGGTATTCTAACATTTCTATGGTAATTCCAAGGTTTCGCTACTCTGAAAGCCACTAGTCTAGTTTGTAACCCTTTTCTCTGTCACCCTCCGTATGTCCACCAGGTGCGGGGTGCACCGGCCATTGCCATCGTAGGCTGTCTCAGCCTGGCAGTGGAGCTGCAGGCGGGTGCTGGGGGCGATGACCCTGTGGCATTCATCAGGGGATCTCTCTGCCACCTGACCTCGGCCCGGCCCACCGCCGTCAACATGGGACGGGCTGCCCGCGAGCTGATGGAGTTCGCAGAGAATGAGAGCATGGAGAAGAATTCTGAACAGCTCCGGGAAAGGTAGGAATGGAGGGATGGACTCTCAAAACATAACTTAAATTTAAGGCGTGCTATGTTTAATTTTGGCCACATGGGAGGAGAGTTGAGAGAAAACAGGTTTCCGTACACATACGCCTTGCATGAGTGTGTACTGTATCCAGTGGTGTGCCCTATACAGAATAGTACAATTACAATTTGGTCATTTAGCAGACGCTTTTATCCAAAGCAACTTACAATCACATGGTGCTATTACATGGAGGGATATTGGTTAGGCATCTTGCTCAAGGATGCTTACATGTAGGCCAACTCTGGGGCTCGAACACATGACCTTCCAGCTGGGAGTCCCAACACCTAGACCACTAGACTATCCTGCCCTAAATAGTAGCGTGACTTTCCTTTCAACGGTGGGATTTCATGGTGATTGGAGGCTAAATAAATACTGCTTAGCTATTGTGCATTTATTAACCACATCTAGAAATACCCTGCCCAAAATGAGAGGTTATAAATAATTATGAAGTCATCCAGTGATTCTAGAATGAAAGGATGAGCTTGAGAATGATGGCGAATTATTATCTCACTATGAAGATAAATAGGAAAGAGAGGGCAATGTAGAGACAAGAAGATGAATCCATACAAACCTTTAGGAGTAGCATTCCATATAGGAAGAGAATAAGAAGTTGGAATACTGAGATATACTGTAGTCAAATGGTGACCTTACCTTGTGATTGCTGATATTTAGCTGTTATCTAGTGACTACAAATGTACATTTCTATAAGTAGTAACATATTCAAATGTACTTGTTAAAAGTCACTTGGGATAAAAGTCTCAGCTAGTGACTACAAAAATTATAAATAGAAATATAGATCCAGCCTGCTCAACCCAAAAGCCCACATTGACAGCTGGCCTCCTCTAAACTCCTGTTCCTTGTCCCTCTCCTGCAGTGTTATTGGCTGGATTGAAGAGATGCTGGAACGTGACGTCAACGACAACAGGAAGATTGGTAACTATGGCGCCCAGCACATCCTGTCCGGGGTCCCGAGGGATTCTGTAACCATCCTTACACACTGCAACACTGGCTCACTGGCCACTGCTGGATATGGAACGGCACTTGGTAAGTGTTACATTCTACAACAGGAAGTAGACTTACATGGACCATAATGCCTTGTCAATGAAGGATTTTAAATCTCCATAAATTATGTTCTGGGTGGGAAATAGTGAATGTATCTTAGAATTTTAAGACAGATCACATATAGATATATCACAATCTTACAACATTCCTTTGAACATGCATTGTCACACGTTTTTATACCCGTAAAGACATATGATTGTATCACCTACCCATAGTTTAGATATTAATAGCATGATAACTGTTAACAATAATTGTATGTGTGTGCTGTAGGTGTGGTGCGTAGCCTCCATGCCCTGGGCAGGCTGAAGCGAATGTACTGTACAGAGACCAGGCCGTACAACCAGGGATCTAGACTCACTGCATACGAGGCAGTGGCAGAGGGCTTTCCTGCCACACTCATTACAGACAGCATGGCTGCCCTCACCATGAGAGAGAGAGGCATCACAGGTGTGTGTCTGTGTGTATGTGTGTGTAAGATCTAGTGTCTAGTGCGAGTAAGGCTGCACCGATCCTTATACGCAGATGATGATCCATAACCATAGATACATACATTTGTGTGTGTGTATATATTTGTACGTATGTATGTGTATATGTGTAAATATACAGTATATACACACACGCACACACACACAGTATATGGCTTTATATTTGTCTGTGGATGTAGATATATTTATACATATTAGGGATGAAATGGTTACTGGTTTCACGATAAACCACGGTAACTGTTTCAAATTTTCAAATCATTAAAATCGTCTTTGATTACCGCGCTTTGAAAAACTCACGATACTGTCCAGCATCAGCCAAAGTTAGCAACAGTCTCACAGACACGAATGCAACGTGGGTTTGTTTTGGGTCAATGAAAACATGGCGGAAGGCAGTGACCGCGCTCCAGAGATTTTTCATCCTTCTAAGCAAATCCAATGTGCATGTAAAAGCCAGCTTTAAGCCAGTTGCACGCCACACACGGAGGTGACTCTTTTTGGACCAGCTGTGTGTAAGTTCAAACGTAGTTTGATAGATACATAATTTCTAACTTAAGTCGAGCTTACGCGCTGCTAATAGTTTATGGGTTGCACCCCGTTGAGATAGTTCCAATGTAGGCATAAGTTGCACCTTAAATCTTACACCTAGCCTAAGTACTGTAGGTGTAAAGTCCCCCGAAAAATAGCAGTTGGCATGGCACATCGTTTTGAAAGGTGGGATAACTTGGAGGATGAGGAGGTGTGAATTATACCGGCTGTTTAGACGTTTAACCTCTTCGCTGGCTCTTTTGTTAATTGTTCAGTGAAAGTTATTCCGTTAATTCAGTTAAAATTTGTTGCTAGACAACCTTCAGCACCTTGAGAGAAAGCACACAGCACAAACCATAGTGAATGAGCAAATGCACATTGGTACAAAATAAATACACACAAGAAATGAATTTGTTAAGTACTTTACTTAAAATACACCCCCGCCCTTGTAAGACACACATTGGGGTACATTCATGTAGGGCAGTGTTAATGCAAACAAAAAGTGCATAGTGCGGCTAATTTATTTGTAGTTTTCAATATAAAACTTGGTGAAATGTACTGTGTGTGTACAAGTATATTTTTAACATTTTCAGCACATTTTAACAATACCGCGATAATACTGATAACCATGATAATTTTGTTCACGTGATATGAAATGTTCATATCGTTTCATCTATATTAGTTATTATGTTGTGCTATTTTCAGACCTGAAAGTCTTATAATACTATATATCTACTGGAGATTATCCCTATTTTCCCTTTTATTCGCTGATGCTTTCTCCACCCTACTGGAGTAACAGGACAAAGTGTGTATTCTGATTGGTAGACTGTGATGATGGGATCATCACAGTCCCCTGTTTCTTAGCTTTTAAATGTCACTGCTTAACTCCCTAGTGAAGGCAAGATGCTAAAAACATTGTTCTTTGTTGCTTTATTTGCCAATGAACTAAAGGCAATTTAATTTGTATTCTTTGTTTTTTTTTAGTTTTAGCTAAGTGGTTACCGATTACTAAACAGCACCCGCTGAGCAAGTTTGCTCCACAACAGCATGTATTTACATATCTAGTGTAAACATGCATAATACCTGAGCAGAATTAGTTTGCCTCCAATCACATCATAACAGCCCAAATGTTACCATCATAAAATACCTTGTTTAAAAAGAACTACTGTGCTTTCATGTGGTGTTGTAGAGTTGGATTCAAATTGAAAGTATGTGATTGGATAAAACACATGCACTGTGCATCAATCTCCCAGAGGTCAGAGATTGTACACTGCTAGGGATATGCATTCAGGCTAACTTTGATATTTGAGAGGATCAGAGAAGATAACCAGAAATAAAGTTTAAGGGCCCTCATTTGTCTGCATGCATAGCTGTTTGGTTTAAATTTGGTTTTAACTGTAACTTTTGTTCTACTTTTGTTACCCATCCCCCCACCACTTCTTTCACTCAGCTGTGGTGGTGGGTGCAGACAGGGTGGTTGCTAACGGTGACACAGCCAACAAAGTGGGCACATATCAGCTGGCCATCGCTGCTAAGCACCATGGGATTCCGTTCTACGTAGCAGCACCTAGCACATCATGTGACCTCAGTCTGGAGAGTGGAAGGGACATTATCATCGAAGTGCGCTCCCCCGAGGAAGTCACAAGTATAAACGGAGTGCCCATCGCGGCCCCAGGTGAGTGAATAGATCAGAGGGAACGGTGTGGGCTGTGCAAGAATTGTATGTTGTGTTAAAACATTGATGAAGTTAATGAATTCAAAACAGGGACGTGTTTGGTTCAGGGTTAGAGAGCAAATAGAACATAGCAAACGCGTCATTCAGTTTACTATTTCCTATGAAGTGAACTGAACACGGTCCTGTCTTTAACCTGGTGAAGAAAGCAACAAGAAGGTACATTGAGGTCATAGGACTGTGAAATGAATGTTAAAGAACATGCTTAGACCAGTTTAGTACTAATGTAGAGGACAGCACTTGATAAAAAAAAAAAAAAAAACGGAGAGAGGTAAAGTGACAGACTTGTAAAGTGACAGACTTGTCTGTCACTTTACCTCTTGTCCTAGGTGAGTTTGTTAAAGCTCATTGAGTGATGTGAGTCATGTGAGCTTTAATCGGATTGCCAGAGAGAAGAGGTCTTCTGTACAATCACATTAAGCCACTGAAAACGTGTGTGTGTGTGTGTGTGTGTGTGTGTGTGTGTGTGTGTGTCCACTCACATCAATGTAGTTGGCGTTGATGTAGTCAGAATGCGGGTCTCCCTCCAACAGCTGCAGGCGAACCCGAGTGTGTTCGTCTGTGGGGTCAGATAGAGATAGATACACCAGCCTAAAGTTACTTTTATACACACCAGCCTAAAGTTACAACAGTGTGGCTTGGCTAGGTTTGGTTAAGTTGACCGTAACAAAAGTGAAAAACTTGATGTCATGACGAGTAGCAATCAAGATATTTTTAAAATCCTTTCAGGGCACCTCAGGTGGTCACACTGCCCACAACGGAACCACTGACGACAAAGTACCATGACGACTCCATAACAGTCAAACGCATTGTCCGTGTGACGCTGCTTCACTCAACCAGGCTATTCCGACTGTTTAGTTTGTTCCCGTGCTAATGGACGCCCGTAGCAGGCAGACAGAGAGGGTGATTATGGGTAATAACAGGCATACCAGCGCTATGAACTGCGGTGGATAAGAGGGTCAAGTCAAGTTTATTTATATAGCCCTTAATCGCATTACAGTCTCAGAGGACTATATAGGCCCACACTTTAACGTTGATACAAACCACACTCCCTTTTTCTTTTCCTTTCATCGGGGAGGAAAAGAAAAACTTCCATACAAAAAACACGGGGGAAAAAAGGTGGAGGAAAACCTTGGGAAGAGACCGCAGAGGGAGGAAACCAACCCTTCCAGGTGAAGATGTAATAGGTGCAGAGTGGGCAATGTACAGTATCCAGGCAAACAGAAAGTCATACAGTGTACGACAAAATTTTAATGTATAACAGTAAATGCCACATGAGATGTTGACCAAGGGAGTCTGACATGGACGATGGACTACACATGGTAGAAACTATACCTTATCTGCAGCTGGTCCACTATAGCCTATATTCATAATACTCCTATAGTATATACCCATGTGTGTGAGGTAAATTTTGTTGTTATTTTTAGAGAGTGTATTCTTATGCTTAAATAATTGCTGTGTGAGTTTTGTAGCCCATCATAAAACTGAGAATGTGTGTGAGAGGTCAAGGAGGGAGACTGTGTATATCTAAAAGTTTGTTCAAGCTGCACTCTCAAAGACAGAGAGTGACCTGCTTACAAGCATAGAATAAATATTTTCAAGAGGAAATAGAATTGAATATTGTGTTGAATCTTCTTTGGCAAGATTCAACACAACACCTTGCTGTTGCCGTGTAATACATGTACATACATTTAAATGATATATACTGAATATATACTGTATATACTGTACGCATATGTGTTTAAATAGGAATTCATAGTTATACATGGACAGTAGTATCAGTTGTTGCAACCACATACTGAGTGTTACCCAATGAACATCGATGGACATCGAAGCCAGCCAACATAAACCATGAGGTGTAAGGAGGTGGGCTTTACTGCTTGGACATGGTGCGAGTACTATTTCTAGAATCTTCAGCTGAATATTACCTCTAGAACTTCTATCTCTCTATCATCCTGGGCAGCATCTCTGGCTGGATGAGGCACGGTGAGCAGCTAGTTCGTACGTGGGCACCCACACACACACACACACACAGGGCATGAACAAACAAACACAGTAGGGGGCAATCTGCCAGCCTGCTGCACCTTCTCTTTCCATCGCTACCGATTTCCTCTTTTTTTCCCTCTTCTCCTCTAGGCCTCCTGCTCTCCCCTCCTCCCTCTGCGAGTACTAATTAGCAGAGGGAGTGTCAGTCTGTGACACAAGAGGAACCACAGGTGGCAGCTGGGGGCCCTGAGGTTGGGGGCATCCCCTCCTCCTCTCAGCCCAGGGAGGGAGCCTCTAATTGGGCAGAGATGGCAGGAGGCTCAGGGTAACAACCAGCACCAGGCTGGAACCAGCCGCTGGTCTGGACGCCATCACAATGTCAGAGTGTGATAGAGAGAGAGAGACATGCGTCTGTGTATTTGTTTGTGTGAAGCTGAAAGATTCAGAGAATTCTTTCTTCACTCGCACATACACACACCCACGCACTCGCACGCACGCACGCAAGCACACACACACACACACACACACACACACACACACACAAACACACCCTTACGTCAGTGCCGGAAGCCTTGCTTTAACAACAGAGTCATCTGAAAGCTGTGGTGTCCAAGAGCGTCGGGTCCTGAACCCATTACTCATTAATGAGCTGTTCTCCCTTTGCTAACCTTACCCCCCTCTGTCTTTATCTCTCCTCCTCTCTCTGCCATTCTCATCTCTCTCTCTCTCTCTCTCTCTCTCTCTCTCTCTCTCTCTCTCTCTCTCTCTCTCCTAAGTCTAGTCATTAAGGCTCCTTATAAAAGTTTTGTTTTGGATCTTGTCAACTTCAGGGGCCATAAAGGAACCAAACAAGAGACACTTTTTTGGTTTTTATCTTGGAAAATCCTAGATTTGCTAGGGGCCATTGGGGCGCAGAAAGCTGTAAATTGCAGACATCATTGCAGACTCTGTGTGTTTTTGGACAGTGCGTATCAGGTAGGAGCATGTGAACAAAACAAACGCACGCCATCTCACATAATGACCAAACAATGCACTTCCAGTGACAGCTTCTGCTTTTAGTGTCTTGTAAAGGTGAGAGGCCACAACAGGGGCGGGAATTTCCTATCAGGAAAACTGAACACAACTGAAAGAACGCCACACCATGTGATTGGGACTGAATACAACAACTCTGTTCAGAGGCTTTTGTTTGACAAAGTTAGGATCAATACACGATTTTTACACCGTGTATGTGTGGAAAGCCACATGGGCAATAAACAACACAAAGCATCCTGGGAACTTAACAAATATCTAGTACAATATCTAACTAATTGGGGCTATGATATTCTATTATACGAATGCTGTTCTATAGAGATTTTGGTACACAGTTCAGACTGTAAGACATAGAGAGGAATATCATCTAGAATCATATTGTCATTACAATCGCTGTAAGTCTCAGAATGTAAGCTGTATGATCTAAACTGAAAGTAGCCAGTCACAAGGGAGATAAAAAAAATCAAACATTAGCATAGGGACAGGAAACACACTTGGGACGCGCGCGCAGGCAGGCACGTGGACGAAGGTTTCCGAACAACACGCCAAGGTGCACTGTGTATAGCAGCTCAAAGGCATATGCTGTTGGATTTTAGCAGACACACAAACAGAAAAAGAAACTGCTAACGGAAGCATGAGCAAACTGCTGAACAACATGCTTTGCCTCGTGCGGCGGCAATGGAGCAGGGATTGTGTGTGTGTCACAGATATACTTAATCACTCAGCTCCCCGTGGAGCTCTGCTCCCTCTCAACGCACGCTACGCTGTCATCCCCGCTCAAGGCATTAAGGAATTTAATAGTGTGTGTGATTGAGTGTGTGTGCGCGCGTGTGTGTTCGTGGGACATTCAAGACTGCATATGCCTCTCTGTGCTTTAATGTTCATGGAAATATTATTTCACATGTTTTTAGACATGCCAAGGAGTGTGTGTGTGCACGCGTGTGTGTATGCGTGTGTGTGTTGGAGGGTATTATAGTGTTTAATAGCCTATTAAGTCCAAAGCTCCCTGCGGCTGATGTGTCAAACAACTCAGAATGCTGTCCACACACACACACACGCGCGCACACACCTCATATAGCTGTATCCAGCTGTTTGAAAGCTGCCAGCAGAGAGAGGGATGGATAGAGGGATAAATAGAGATGGGGGGTGGGTTGGTGATAGAGGCTCTAGCAGAAAGAAACAAGAATTTCTGACAAGATATATGTGATATATGTACATATGTAATGTATAAGACCATTACAAGTAAGTAACATACGTTAGCAGGCCCTCATTTCTCACATTTCTGAGAAATTATTTTTCCCTCATGTTTCCATTATGTTCGATAAACAGAAATATAAATAAATTACCTTGTTGCACAGGTGCCAATGATGGTGCAAACAAGTTTTTCTTCAAACACATTCATTTGATCTTGTCTGTCATAATGACACTGTTGCCTGAAATTAACACGTTGACTAGACTGGGGCTGCACATTGACAAAAGCAGAAAAAACTCTGTCACTAGGACAGGCTAAAAAGGACACAAACACAAAGAATAGTAACATGAGTACTTTGTTACTTTGTAAGCCTTGAAAATATGGTGCTTAAAATGTTGCTTTGTTTAATTGGACCAATGGGAGTTGTGATGCAAAACACCAGCTCCAATCTGATCACTAGGGGTTAGCTCCATTCATTGTGAGACTCAAGTCCTGCCCCTCTGCTCTATACACTTATAATCCTTAACTAAATGTCAGTTATAAAGATTGAGTTACACATTTTTTCTTTTCTTTAAAGGCGTAGTATGTAATTCTGACCACTGGGGACACCACCACGCACATACATTGGGACTCCAGGGGGTGCTGCATGTTCACACGTGTGTATATGTGTTTCCAAGCCCGTGCTTTCAAGTTGAGCCCAAGCACAAGTCCGCTTGAACGCAGTTGTTTTGAAACAAGGTATTTTAATGACAAAAAAATAATCGCAACATCTACCATAGATGTTATCATTTAATGCTGTAAAGCCAAAATGCACCAACAATACAATACACACAGCACTTAAAAAGCCTCCTGTGACAGTGAGATCATGCGCCTCTGCAAAATAAAATGCTAATAAAAACATTAAATCATTCAATCAAAACTCCAATGGTTTGTATTGATGAAAAAAAAAATGATGTGCCTAGAATAGACACAAAAATACGTCATTATTGTCCGGAATTACAGCTCCATTGTGACTTTCTAAAAGTCTGTGAAGACAGAAAATAAGGGAGAGAAAAAAAGATTAATGGCAATCATCGTCAAGATGTCAACAATATCTGCGCCGGAGCCAGCCTTGTTACAAAGGAATCCTCGTTACTGTCATTATTATGGTACTGCGCTCCCGCTGTTAGTCGGCTCAAGGAGTGTTTTATCATCCAGAGGGCATAATGGAATCATTCTCTCCCTCTTCTCTTTCATTTTCCCAACAACAGAAGGCAGGTGCACCAGTTAGTGGAAGAGGGAAAGAGGCTGTGTGTGCCTACTTCTGTATGTGTGTTTACTTACTTTGTATGTGTTTGTGTCTTTGTCAAGGTTCGCTTCTCTGTGTGTGCATGTGTACCTCTCAGCTCTACATTTTAAGATTCTTGATATAAAATATTATGAGGCTAAACTGTGTCCAGGTCAGAGAGAGAATTGAAACAATTAAAACAACAAAATCACTTCCGTAGCTGTCTATTTTCACACATACGTGTGTGTGTGTGTCTAATTGAATATTCATGTGTGTATGTGTGTAGAGTGCATTTCTGTGTTGTGTGTTGTAATGCCAGACATACCTAAACATGCCAGAACCAGATGTTTGCTGGTACCTACTTACAGTATGTGTGTTTGCATCTTTACAAGTATGAATGTGCGTATTTAGTGCCTGTGCATGTGCAGTTACTGCTAGGGAAATGCAACTATTGGGTGTTTCTTTTTTCAAACAATGGAAAACCTAATTCAGGCCATTTGACCTAGAGGAGAAGAGAGGAGAGGAAAGGAGAGGAGAGGAGAGGAAAGGGTGCAAACCTGCATAGAGAAGTTCAAACAAAGACAATGCACTTGCATATTCTGGCAATTTTTTGCAGGTGCCCTTGTCTGCACACATCCCCCCCCACACACACACACGTAAGTAGAAGAAGGCCTAATCTTGTTGTTGTCTGTTGTGTTTTTGTGTGACGTTGTGTTGCTGTAGCACGCTGTGAACACAGCTGCCTAGGTGTTATCCGAAAGGTCATGGGTTTGATCCCTAACATGCCCGGCCTACCTTTACGTAAAGTGTCATTGTAAAACAGTAGGGTATATTCTGAATTTCGTCCAAATATCCTTCTAAGCATGTATTGTATTCATTTTATTCGTTTTCTACTCGCAGTAGTAATCAAATACATGTCTTAAATAAAATACATACTGTAAGTAAATAGCATATAAGGTATTTTAACAAAATTTTAGCGACTCAAACCATGGGGTTTGGCAGTGTCAGCAGTGAAGACCAAAAGAACTGGCGAATAAGAGATCGAATAAGATCAATACAGTATGTCAGATTCTGAAGCACTTGGAACCTAAATAAAGGACTAGGCCAAGTATTTAGGATTGAACTTTTAAAGAAACCAATCAATATTAAAATGGTATTAAAAATAGAAACACAACACATTGTCCTATTATTTTCTTATTTCTTATTTTATGTATTTTTATTTTTATATTTTCCAAAGAAATAAGCAATTTTTCCGGCAGGTTGGCAGGATAGTCTAGTAGTAGTTAGGGTGGTTGACTCCCACAAAAAAGTTTGTTTTATATAAATGCGGTCTCCTAAATGACCTAATTGTAATATTTTTTCAATAAATTAAACCTTCCCTCCAATTACATAGGCCTTTATACATTTGACTGACATTGTGCTACTACTTAATTCCAAAAAAGTGAAAGATATCTTTGCACAACATTAAAACCTTTAGTTTTGACAGACCAGGGTATTAAAATGTAATGTATACATGTAGAATTCAAATAAGGTATTCAGGCTACTGCCAAAAGTATTTATCCAACATGTGGGGTATTCTGATACACTGTATATATAGTATTTTATATTCTGTTTTATATTCTATTCAATAAAGCCACCTTGAAGTTCTCTAAAGTTTACTGAGCAATATTCTCAAACACATTAAAAAGCTCTATGAAGAAATCAATGATCAGATCAATGGTCATTGGAAATGCAGCAGAACAGCCTCTATGACGCACTCACAGCTCGCCTCCTCTGTGTGCGCGTGTGTGAGTGAGAGAGAGAGAGAGAGAGCTAGAGAGTGGATGTGTCTGCGTGGTCCTCACTAATTCATGACCTTTGACCTATTATTATGAATAATGTGATGTTATTTATGAGTGCAACTTGGAGTGCTGTATTGATTGCATGCAAGCCTTTTAAAAACAACAAAATTCATCCAGACATTTACAAAAAAAATTGAATACAATGTTACCGAGTAATATTTAAAGATGTCAGTAAAATATTTTTTAGCATAAGTTATTTTAGCTAGTATCTAAGTAAAATGTTGTGTTTTCAGGTGCGTCCACTTTTTGTTTTTTGTTTTTCTGAAGACAGCCTCACAGCTTAGGCAATGGGCCATTACTGTTACCTGGGTCCCGCTGTTACCTAGCAACCTGAAAAATAGGGGGGTGGCAGATACAGGTTTGTTACCACGTTTTTTAATCAGATTTTGTTGCCAGATATTGCATAATGTATGTTAAAACCATCTGTTGAGATGAAGTCAAACTTTTAATTTGTTCTAAACTTGAGTTAATAGTTCAATATAACTACAAAGTTTCATATAATTGAATATTCTATATTTGTCTGCCATTCTCTCAGGTGGTCATTCAACTATTTTGTTAAATCCAGAAAGTGTTTGATGTTTGACCCGAGAGTCAAAGAGAGAGAGAGAGAGAGAGAGAGAGTGAGAGAATGCAAATATATGAAAACAGAGAATAAGGTAATGCTTGAAAATTTACAAACACACACACACACACACACACATACACACACAAACATACACACATATATACATGCACTAATATGGAAATGTTGCCAATACATTTGTTTATTTTGGGGGTGTGCCTCTGTTGAATTATAAATGTCCATATGGGAAATGTTTGTATGAAGTGAGTGTTGAGCAGGGGAGGGGAGGAGAGGGGAGGAGGGGGCAACAGAAGGAGACAGATGCTTGTAAATAGGAAATAGAATTGAGCACTTCTCCTCAACTCATAAACTGTCACAGGTAATCACCCAGCATGGAGAGGAGAGGAAAGCAGAGGAGGGAGGGGGGGGGGGGGGTGGGG
>JAODLI010041433.1:0-39674 GCA_027575585.1 Percopsis omiscomaycus
GCTCCATGTAATAGAACAATGTAATTGTAAGTCGCTTTGGATAAAAGCGTCTGCTAAATGCTGTAACTGTAACTGTAGAGAATAGGCAGTTTAGTTGAGGAAGGACATCAAATGTTTTTTTAGTCCGCACAGGTGTGAACAATTTATCTTTGTCTTTTTAATCATGTAATTTGAGGGATCCATGTGAAAATATGTGCTTTTCACATATAAATGAAAAAAAATATCAGCGGCATACACAAATTCTTATTCCAAAATATCAGCATCAGACCCAGTATCGGTCTTCGGACTTACATTAGCGCACGATTAATCACCCTAAATGTGCTGTTGCATTTTTGATGTGGAGCGTTGACATACAAAGTACAGTTTGTGAGCCATCTACCTGCAGTTCCCTTTTCCTCATATGCACGCACAACACGACACAACACAACACACTCTGCCTTCCTCCCCTGCACCAGTGCACGGTCCTCAGGGGCTCCTGTAAGCAGGGCCTAAAGCCTTCAGAAGCAGGCCTGCACTCTGTCAACGGTCGACACACTGTAACCTTACACTGGCCATAAACACTGACTGGGCCAAAGAGGCAGGAATGAGGCACAAGCTTAGGAGCCGAGACAGAGAGGGAGAAAGGTGCGGAAAAGTGGGAGAAAACGAAGGAAGCTGAGACAGGAGGGTGGGATAAAAAGAGGTATCTTGGAAGGGAAACAGGATGAATTCATGTGCGAGCACTTCAATTCATGATATCGTTTTTCCTTCCCCACTCAATGGCCTTATTTGGAACAGTTGCCTCATAAGACAGACACACACACACACACACACACACACACACACACACACACACACACTCTCCTGTGTAATAAGCTTTAGCTCTCTAGAGGACACTAACTCTCATTTCAAAGGCTTCCAGCAGGATTCCCTCACAAAACAACATTGTCTGCACTGTAATAAAAGAGCTCTGCTTCATGTCACCAGCCGATTTCTCTCTGTTCTGCCGTGGTTCTTTTTTCAATATTTTCATTTCTTTCTTTTTTTGCTTTAGCTGTTTCCCCCAGCCCTTTGGAGGGTGTCCGTGTTTGAACTGGCTGCTATTAAAAATGCTCAGCCAGTCTCACAAAGTCCTTAACGCAACACGCTGACCGGATTTATCACTGTGTATGTCTGGGCTTATTTCTTAATCTCTGTTCATGACTACAGGAGTTTACAGCCGACCACTGGAATCAGAACAGTCCTTAGTCAGATTCACCCCGTTCTTGTCTATTCATACATTGACACTGCTTTCCGGATAGTTCTGTCTGCAAAGCTCAGAATCGTCTATAATGCATCACTGCCGTGGTTCTCAAACTGTGGCTCGGGACCCCCTTAAAGGTCGCAAAATGCTAACATTAACAATAAATCATGTTTTGACAACAACAGGACGATGGCACATGGAGAAAAGGATCCTTTCAGTTATCTCTTAGTGGGGTTAAAAAGTTAAAAACAAGAATGTTATTGTTTTACAGTATATAATAATGGTGTCGAGAAGCATTTGCAGATGCTAAATTTAGAAGTGAGAAAAGAAGTGTTTTTTTGCTGGAAAGCCCCTCGTGCATTTAATATTCTGATTGTTGTGAAATGACTAATGGTGTGTGTGTGTGTGTGTGTGTGTGTGTGTGTAACACCAGGTCTTAGTGAATGAGGATTCGGATGGAGAAGGAATCGTGGCTCACTTCCCAGCTCATGACAAACCCATATCTTGCATGCAATTCAACCCCAGTGGTAAGGCACTTATTCTCTCTCACACACACACACACACACACACACACACACACACGAACACATGGGTTTATTTTGGATGTAGTAAGCAACCGACAATCAGAACATCACATAGGGGAATTTAGGGATGAACTTAACCAAGCGAAGTGCTGCAAAAGAACTTCAGGCAGAAGAAAAAAAAGTGAAAATATATATATATTTTTATTGATGTGTGGATCAGGGTTTGGGTCAAAGGCTGGCACACACTGCCAGGAGCTGTGTGGTGTGGCATTTGCATTACATTGCATTATGCGCTGCCTATACCTCAGCAAGTGTCAATATGCATCTGACATCAATCTCCTTAGTGTTCTGCATTTAAAATTGTAGTCTCAACATCTTAAAGAAATACACAGTGCCTTTTCTGGTGTGTGCGTTTCTTTCATGTGGCCAACTTACTACACGCACCCTATTTTAATATTTAGTTTTGTTTCTTAAGATTGCATAGCTAGCATACATTTTGTATAAAATTAGAAGACTGTACTGCTGTAACCTTCGATTGTGTGTGTTAGCTGCAGATGATCCTAGCCGAGTCCATTCTACATACTTAAAGAATGTACTGTATATTAAGTACTACTACAGGAAATACATAGAATGTGTACTACATACATAATTACTAATTTTCTAGGGGATGTCCGGTTGTCACACAGGAGAAAGTATGAAGTCAAATATTTCTTGCAATTTTCTTATATTTAGTATGTTTACTGGTACAAAGGCATTCCCTTTCTGAATTATCTGTAACAGTGGTTACTTAATGTTTTTACGTATTGGTCATAATACCCTACATAATGATCAAATATACCTGTATGTTGTGCATACAAACCATTTTCACATGAAACAGTTAAGTAACACATTATAAAATACAAAATTTACTGTTTCATAATGTTGACTACTTTGTTTCTACGGAAACGGCAAGGTGCAAAGAATTAGGGGTTGGTACCATTCATGTCCAGTAGTGGTAATGAGCTCCGTACGTACTTATGTACAAATAGTAAAATGACATACTATTGGTAGGTAGTTCTCTCTCTCTCTCTCTCTCTCTCTCTCGCTCGCTCGCTCTGGCTCGCTCGCTCTCGCTCTCTCTTTCTCCCTCTCTCTTTTGCATGCACCATGTGCCTGTAGTTTTTCATATACACACCCAATATGTCTAGTCCTCAGGAACAGCCCTGGGGCTCAGGGGTTACCGGGCATGTGCGTCTCTGGTTGCACTCATCTCCATGCCATCGTCTGTCTGGGACTGTTGGGGGTGGGGGGTGGGGCGTTGTGGTTTCCCATCAGTCATTAGAATTACTGCTGCTTGACCCGCAGAAAGAAACCACTCCCTTTCTGTTCTTGGTTTAGAGTGTGGCTGTGTGTGTGTGTGTTTTAAGCTCAGACTTCATCATTTTATGCTCTTGTTATTTTGTGCCTTTTCTAAACTCTCCTGAACTTTTCACAATGGAAATATATAAACAACCTGTACTGTGGTTAGCTTACGGAGTTAACAGCTTGGATGCTGAAATATGTTCGGTGCATCTATCCTTATACCTAGTGTGTGTGTGTGTGTGCACGCACCGGTGCAGTTAATAAAGGAGCTGCTGAGAGATGGGTCTCACCCAGTGACCTCTCTGTCTCACAAATCCTTCACATACCTCGGCTTATGACTAAACTCTGCACCTCTGTTTGAACGGAATGTGACTATGTTGCAGACGTAAAGACAGACCAGATACACGGCCCTCTCGACCCCCCCTCTGTTTAAAAGGGCAAACCACTGTAAAGCCCCCAAATGATACAGGAAAACAGACAGGAAACCCCACACACACTGAGACACCGAAGTCACCGAAACTAACCTTTCATTGCTCCCTCAGTTGCGCTGCATCCACTAATGCAGCTCATATAAATTATAGGTTTTATCCAATCAGATTTTCTACCTGTACTGTCTCCGGGTGAAAAATCTACCCGGGGCGGGGGCCTTCAGAATTTAGAGTAAATCCCCCCTGCTGTTGAAGCAAATGAGGACGAGGTTGTTATTTGTCATATTCTTTAACAATCAGATTTCAAGTTTCCCATGTTGGGCGTATTCTTTGACAAGGGTGAGCCTTCTAGCTTGCCTAGCCAACCCATCTTTTTGTGTGGCATTTTTCACGTTAAGAAATTTTATAAATAATAGATTATGACAGAATATGACGAGAAAGTTTAAAGCAGCCGCTGGACAGTACAGACATTAACCAGCACTTTAGTGTGAAAGTATCGATAGCGGTATCGATAAAGACTTGGGTCATTTAGCAGTCTCATAAATGGTATCAATATCAATTAACAATCCCCATCTCTATTCAGCACCCCCATATAGCCGAAATGGAATGATCCTTGTTTCATAAACACATTTTGCAACTATTTGACTGTGGGATTGGCAGTCAAATCAGCCTTCTTAGATCGAATTGTCGAATAGTTGACTATTCGGGATCACCCCTAATATATATATAATTATGGTATTGCCTCCTTTCTTTTGCCCTGTAGCAAAATGGCCAATTTCCTGAGTGACTTATGCTCTGTTTTGGCAGTCAAATGAACTGTTTCCTTGTAGCTATAGGAAGTGGCTGTTGCTGAACCTCCTCCATGACCTAAGCAAGACTCCCTATGTAGCGTTAAAGCTCAGCAACCAAGAAAAAGAAAGATGGACCCAGAAGGAAACAATGGAATGACTCAACAGCACTTGGAAAGCCCAGACGTTTTTGGCTGGCCATAGTTATGTAAGAAACGCCATTGGCCTGTGTGTGTTGGAGGCTTTACAGAGCCGCCGGCTCTCGGTGTGGAGGCTGGCGCTTTGTGGTGCCTCCCTGAATCTACCGTTCTATTCCTAGAAGTGTAATTATAGGGACACAGAAGTGGCATGGTGAAGCGTTCTGTTTAAATGCTGCGATGTGTGTGTGCTTGTTTGCTTTCACGTCTCGTCCCATTCACCCGTCCTTAATGATCCTTGACTTGATTATTAGGTACGATGCCAAAGCTGAAATACACCCATGTTTTGATGGAAAAGGTCATCCAAAGATTTCTGTGCATTTCTGTGACTGGGACGTGCACTAGATGGAGTGATTGGTCCGCCAACCATGCAGGGCACCGCTCTCCACACATTATTCTCTACCTAGTCCTTTCTTTTGTTCTCCCATCCACTCTGATAATGTTAAAGTACTCTTCTGTATAGAGTTTTGTTCACACTTGTTCTGGACTACCAATCTGAAGGTAGCACCCATTATTTAGCTTTGACAGGGTAACTGTATTGTAAAGTGTGATTTGTCATTTTTACCCCAGGTCGGTACATTTTGTTGTTGTCAAACTTTACCTGTTAAGTACTGTAGGTGCCGTAGTCTAGTGGTCTGGGTGTTTGACTCCCTGCCATGGGTCCAAACCCCAAAATGGGCCTACCTATACACATCCTTGAGATGTCTAACCCCTTACGTGCTCCTTAATAATGTGTGTGTATTCACTTTGGTTTATAGTGTTACAATTACAATTAGGTAATTCACACTTTTATCCAAAGCGACTTAGAAATACATTGGGCTATTACATGGAGCATTAAGTCTGGGGCTCGAACCCTCGACCTTCCAGCTGGGAGTCCAACACCTAGACCACTAAGCTATCCTTCCTGAAAATGTTTAAAAAAATTGTTGCTCCTTGAAACACGTCAGGAACTTTGTTCACTTTGCTAGAACTAACCTTTTTCACCCTTACAAATCATAGCAGACACATCTCAAAATGTCTGTGTTTGAAATGCCACTAAAGCCGGGGCGCGATGGCAGAAGAAGCCAGACTGAATCTTTCACCACACAGCAACGTCTCATAAAGCATATCCTTTGTTTAGTAACGGGCCAGCCTAATGAATAGCTTAGACCTCTGTGACCATCCCGGCAGCTGCGTCGCGAAGGCAGCGCTCCATGGTGTAATAACTCTGTCCCTCCATCTCAGTGATGTGTGAAGCAAACCAGACTGTTGACTAAAACCTCGAACCCACACGCACATGTTGAACATGAGGGAAATCCCCACACAAGGCCGTCTTTGCTCGACCCACAGCCACACATTTAGCACAAATTGACTTGTGTCTTCACACCAAGATAGTAATTAGCCCTCCCAGTTGTGCTCTGATGTGATTTACAGCAGCTACTCAGCACAAACCAATGTCTATTTTGATTGTAGGGCCACGTAGGTCTTAACCCATACAGAAGCAGATTTACATCAACACATCTTTCTTAACTCAGATTTAAGGCCGATTTATGCTTCTGCGTCGAATCTACGGCGTAGGTACGGTGTAGCTGCGTACCCTACTGCGTAGGCTGATGCGCACCTCCCCCAAAAAGTAACTACATGTCGCGGCGACGCAGACCGCAACAACTGCCTTGTGGGCATGTTGGCTATTTCTGTATGCCAGAGTACTTTGGAATTAGCGATCTTTATTAGTACGATTTGCTGAAAATAAATATTTAGAGATGTCTTGAACATTACTCCTCATGAGTTTCACTAGATGAGGGCATTTCCTGGTTGTTCAGACAGTGAAAAAATACAATCAGTGATCTTTCATGAATACTTTTTCTATCGGCACATATTGTTTCCAGTGCACAATATTGGTGTAACTAAGGGATTTGTTGGGAAGAAATATTTTTGATATGCTTAGAACACTAGTCCAAAACGTTTACACTCTATTTGTGAGCTTAACAGGAGGACATCCATTGCCATGTAGTGGGGCTCAACGCAGACACACCAGCACACAAGTATAAATGCTCACGACGGCGTAGGCCCCTTGCGTAGGCTACAGTGTAGCCTTTGCGTTGATGCGACGCAGAAGCATTAATCGGCCTTTATTGTTATTATTAATTAATGTTGTAGTAGTAGTATTCATTAGTTTTGTTGTATTGCCATAGGTCTAAGGGTTAATGATGGTATGTATGTACCATCATTGTCTTTTGATCGATTTTACAATGGCATTAGATTAAATCTATACCTTATATTTTCCTATCCCTGACAAGCTTGGTTATTATAGTAATTGACCATAATTTACCTTTCTTTCTGCACTGCTGCTATTTTATTCCTTTTTGCTTTGTAGCACCTACAGTACTGTATGTATATAGTCTCTCACAAGAATTAAGAAATATATCTCTCCAAAGAGCAACAATTTGCAGTGCCAGTCTAATTTCCAAGATTTTGGATGGTTTGGGCACCTAACCATTCTGTCTGTCTGTTTGAGAAAGCCATTTAGCTGGAATTACACCCTCGTCTAAATCGTCTAAAACTATTCCCTTTACGAGAGAAATTACTACTAGACACCAGTGCTTAACACACAGTGCAAGCTCCACACTGTGTTTACACAGTACACACACCTCCCATCAGGCAAAACTATCTCACTGTTTGCCCAAGTAGGTTTTTCAAAATTGCTCATATATTTTTGGAGCTTTTCCATGTGAGTGGTAAGTCCGGCCGAGCTAGCTTCTTAAAGAAACTGAGTGAGAGGAAGAGAAAAAGAGAGAGAGGGCCTTTTGATGCAAAGGGAATAGAGGGATGTGTGGCAATTTATGGATGAAAGCATGGGATTTAAGGAGGTGGTGGTGGATGGAGATAGAGTGAGATTAATAGGGTGCAGGGATCAAATCAAAAAAGTAAGTTACTAATAATAATCTTCTGTAATATTAGTAGTAGTAATAATACAAATTATAATAATCTTGCTCTTCAAATCATGTAGATATTTTTCATATTAAAGGCGCACTCCTCGATTGCGATATAGCACTTACAGAACGTGCCAGTAGTGGGAGGGCTAGAGCTCTGTAGAGAAAGGAGCAGAGAGAAATGCAACCCACTCATGTGAAGCTCCAAACTAAAAACAATGTTTTCGTAATGCTGGTTTATTTTATATATTTAAATAACTTAATAAGTATTAATTGTAATATTCAGTGATTGAAATTTTTCAACATTTTTTCCCCAGGGATGGAACGTTCGAATCACATGACTAAACTGCAGACAATGATTCCTTGCGTTTTTCCACACTTTGCTCTCAGTCTGGCTCACTGAGTCACTAAGGCGTTAAGTGGTGTCCGATACCCCGTGAGGGGCCACAAAATATTTTATTATTAACAAATGTTTTGTATCCTAGTTTATGAACGTTTGGTTGCTTGCGCCCCTCCCTTGCGACCTCTTGGAGTTTCCCGACAGTTTCAGAAATAATGTTTTATGTTATGCTATTAAAAGAATTTGCGATACCCAACCCCCCCTTACACACACACACACACACATTTCTTTTAGGGGGTTATGGCTCACAAAGTCAGAAAACCAATGCGCTAAGCATGGTGCTCTGGTTTGGTTGTTTGGACGCACCCACACACATCCTGATTTTCGTAATCAAAACCACTATCATCTTTGAGCAGCAGCTGTGAATGTTTGTATGGATTTATCACTTAAAAGAACACTCACAAAAAGAGGGGGGGGGGGGGGATAAAAAATATATATAAACGGGACCATGCAAATGCAAGGGGATTGTCTCTCCGAGAGTCACTGTCTGCCTGTCTGCTGGAAAAAGTGGGATTAAATACTCAGTCCAATAGTCTATATCAAGAGATTGTGGTTGGGAGCAATTTGTTTTGGAGCTTTTTCACCAGGGTAACAAAGGAGGCCTGGTGTTAAAGCTTTCTCTAAGCCACTGTGAGAACCTGTTTGTCCACTCGCAGAAAGCCAGACAAAGAGACAACACAGTAAATGCAAAATAACACTTTAAGAGTTTTTTTTTAGGGACAGATTACCATTGTGTCTTTTGTCGCAGGGCTCTTGCAGGTTAACTCATAGAGCTGGTTCATTATTGCTCTCTCCAGATCATTGTGTGGCACATTAAAACTGGGGTTATGCGTGTAAATATGTAAATATTCCGTTAAACAAATACGTTATGAGCGTTTCTCACTTGAAGTGATGAAAGAACAGCCCTCAAGCTCTGCACAGTCAACCGTCACGCTCGATGAAGCTGACCGTCACGCTCAAGTCCATGTTGGCAAGACATCGAAACAAGGCTGCTTTAGTCTTGTTAAATGAGTCAGCCATCTTAATAATCAAACAAAACACACACACAAACACACATACACATGCACGTCTTTTTGCATATCTATTAATATCCGAGTACTCACAGGTGGTCTGCCTGTTTAGAGCGAAGAATGCAGTGCTCAGTTAAGCCCACTGTACACCAAATGAACTGTGAGCACCTACTTTCCTCCAGCTTTTCTTTGTGTAGGATGCAGTTAAAAGAACATTGGGAAAGTGCCCCCTGTACGGCAACACTTCACCTTGCGGTTCATCAAAATTCCTTGCTATACCCACCCATCTCATGCTTATTTATTCCAGATTAAACCACGGTTCTGAATAACTATAAAGTTTGGTGTAAAACAACAACCAAAAAATCTTAGGTTAAGGTTCAGGAGTTTTCACTTTTTGTCTGTAAAAGATTAACAGCTTATTGACCGTAGTGTGACCCTGTGTGGCTGTGTGTCTGCCTATGTGTGTAAGTGGTGATAGAGTGTGTGTGTGTGTGTGTGTGTGTGTGTGTGTTTGTAAGGGGGAGGAGGTGCCCCTCCTTTACGTATCTTAATGGTTTGTTGGGCAGAGAGATGGATGGAGTTAAGAGGTGGGGGTGGGGGGTGCCCTCAGGTCTAAATTATCTAAGAACTGGCTTAGATGTGTAACTGGGGCCCACTGTGTGTGTGTGTGTGTGTGTGTACCATCAGAGATAAATCTTAAACTCACTGTTCAGTGGGTTACATGTATTTTCCACCAGCTTTTATAAACACCTCAACAAGCTCTTCACAGACGTGGATGAGGAAGAGCACTAGAAACACACACACCCAAACACCCATAGACACAATCTCACCTATCTCATAAACAGTACTCACAGGGCAACACCAGCCCAGCAATAACATTGATACACGCATGCACGCACAATCTAGGCATGGTAAGGACACGTGTACACTGTACACACGAAAAGATCCACCCTCTCCCGAATGTCGCTGACCTTCAAGACAAAGCCTTGTCTTACAAAAGATAGTCTTTCATTTGCGCACCGGGCTCATTTGCTCTGATGTTTATGCGTCCTGGTAAAAGCAAAGCAATCCGAGTCCCCTGAGTCCTCTCCCTTGTACACTTTATGCCTTACACATGGTTATAATTTGAGATGTTTCCCGATTTTCAAAGGTTTTTGGATTCTAGTGTTGTTAATTAGAAAGTGGACTAGTTTTGTTGTGGCCGTATGTGTTGCCAAGTAGGGAATTCACCCCTCTCTCTCTCTCTCTCTCTCTCTCTCTCTCTCTCTCTCTCTCTCTCTCTCTCTCTCTCTCTCTCTCTCTCTCTCCTCATCTGCCTTTTGCCAAGGGAAAAAAAATGCGACCCGACCACTTTGTAAATGAAACATCCTTCCACTATTAATGGGATTGAACAGATGTTTTCTGTTTGTATGGCCAGGGTCGGGACAGTAAAGCCTGCAGCAAAATAAGACAAAAAAGATTTTTAGGAGTAGAAAAGGCAAAGAAAATGCCAGCAACAAAAAAAAACTGGAGGCGATATTTATGGAAATGATTATATCACTGGCTATACGGACGCATGTCTTGCACACATGGCAAATTAGAGGTCATCACTTCCAGTTAAGCGTATGTGTGTGTGTGTGTGTGTGTGTGTGCCAGCACTTTTCTGTACCAAAAGGTCGTAAATAACACTCCAACCCGAGGACGAGGTGTTTTAAATAGGATGTGTCAAACCCTGTTCTGGCCAGCCTCTGGTTTCCCCGAAACCCTCTCTTTTCACCCGCCGAGCGGCACGGCTCCTTTTTAATTTGGCCTTCCTGCGGGCTAACCGGCTGACGCCTCTGGGCGAAGCCCGCTGTATTTCAACAAGGCCACAAAAGCCCCAAACCCCGGGCGCTCGGGCTCGGCCCGGCCCTCCTCACCCAGCACTGCTGTTGCTTTTTTGGAGCCCAGACTGTACCATCAGCAGAACAGAAAACGCCGGCCGAGGCCAGGAGCCCTCAGCCAAGCCTCATCTGTCAAAAAACCCAGGGGCCAGACTCTCCAGCCACTTTGGTGGGCGGGAGGAACCAAAACAGAGAGAAGAAAGAAAGAAAGAAAGAGAGGAGAGCGAGCGAGCAAGAGAGAGAGAGAGAGAGAGGGAGGAAGCTCCCAGATAAACAGACCGCAGCGCCTCAACTCCTAATCACCCCGCGCTTCCGTTTCCAGACTCTATAATTAGAAGGGCCCAGTCCCTTTTTTCTCTCGATTCCCAGTTGACGCAAATGTTTCTTGTGGCTTGGCACCTCGTTTGGGGCGTGGGTTTTCAAGAGTTTACGGGCCCTGGGCCCTTGAGCCTCTCAGGGTTTCTGGTTCCTCTGATACAGGATGACTAGCTAACCGCCGCCTTAATGCGTGCGCCGCTCGGCTTCTCTCCTCCGTTCGCTCCTCTGTCTCTCCTCCTTTTCCAGTAATCCACTGTGACCCCAGTGCTCATCTCTCGAGGGTCTTTGATTTCCCCCTCCTCCTAGAGATGGTCTCCTCATCATCTCTGGGATCGTTGCAACTGGTATTCAGTGGTGTTAATGGGGTGATTTAGCACACTATGCTTTGCTCTTCTTTATTTATATATATATATATTTATATATATATCTTTATTTTTTAACAGAGAGTAGGCGTGTTTTCCATCCACGTGTTACTGAATCCTTTTAATCTCATGCCATTCCAGCCTCCTTTTCGCATTTGACATACCACCCAATAAAGCCTGGCCACTAATTAAATCCTACTGCAGCCTCCACATAAAAGATTCCATGGGGGAAAAGTCTGTGGACAATTACAAATTACTTCAATTTCAGTCATTGCGTTAAGTCATCACTGGGAGGAGGTTTTCTAACTTGTTGGTTTTTAATCCAACACCCTTTATCAACGATGCGTTCGAAGCGTCCCAATGTTCTGTGTTGCCAGCTTTCGGTCGTGTGTGTGCTTTTATTTTGTTCTTATTCCGCCTAGCAGAGCTAGTTCAGATCTGGGTTGGTTCTGGTGTGGTTTGTTGAGCGTGTTGTTTATGGTAAGGGCCTGTACTTTCTGGAGTTTGATGAGCTTCAAATAAAACGGGACCAAATTAATGGGCTTGTCAGTAAGGGGGTAACCTCGTGCTGAGTTGTGGTTCAGCGTTAAGGCGGGTTGGCGTGTACTTACACACACACACATTCTCGTAAGCATACATATATGTGTACACAATGTCTCTCGCAGACAAAAACACCACAGATGCGTGCATTTACGCGTACACACATGCACGCACACACAAATCGTTGTCTGTTCAAACAGAAGGCGACGTGGGATATAGTTTTGACCAGAGAACAAATTATAACGTGAGGGATAAGGCTACACTTTACAACTGTGACAATAAATGCTTGGCTTGTTTTAATGGGCCAGTTTGTTTGTTTTAAAGGCACAGTTGCACCCATATGCCCCTGACTGCGTTGTTTTCTCTCCATGTTTTTATGTGTTTGTTGCTCTTCCTCCTCTGGTCAATTAATATACAGTTAGCCATTTGAGGATTCCATCCAATAAATATCAATAATTAAAAAAAAAACATGTTGTTACACGTTGTTCAATACATATATATATATATATATATACAGTATTTACATTTACAGCCTTTAGCAGACGCTTTTGTCCAAAACGACTTACAATTAGTACATTTGTCAACAGTTGAACTGGTTAACCCCCAGTTTTTGCAAGCAAATTACTTCTCCTAGAATAAGGACAGCATCATGTCATAAGGTTACTTCTCTTGTGCATTTTTAGTAAATTACTCAAAAGTTATCATTCACTCTTCAAAACAGTCAATAATTTCTAATAGCCTAAATTCCGGCAAAGTGTTTAATATTCTAAGAAGTACCGAGGTGGATATTGAAGAGGTGGGTTTTAAGTCTCTTGCAGAAGATCGGTAGTGACTCTGCTGTTCTGCAGGAATCTCATTCCACCATTGCGGTGCCAGGACAGAGAAGAGTCTGGACTGGGCTGCACAACGCTTACGTGCAGCCGAAGAGATTACAGAGCTAGGAGATCTAGTGTACAGTGAGAAAAGTAAGGGTCCCAGCACAGATCCTTGTGGAACCCCAGCGGTGAGCGAGCAGGGTTTGGACAGGTGTCAATTCCAGAGCACTTGATCGGAGTGATCTGTCAGATAGGACTCAAACCAGGAGAGCGCCAAGTTGGCAATGCCCTACTCAGCAAGGGCCGTGGAGTGAGCAGCCTTGAACCCAGATTGGTGGGGTCCAGGAGGTTGTGTTGTGAGAGGTAGGAGGACAGTTGGTTGGAGACTGCACGTTCAAGTGTTTTGGATAGGAAAGAAAGGAGAGATACCGGTCTGTAGTTCTGAGGTGCGGATGCGTCCAGGGTTGGTTTCTTGAGGAACGGTCTGACTCTTGCTGTCTTAAAGGCAGCTGGGACCGAGCCTGTGGCCAGGGAGGAATTGAAGAGAGAGGTGAGGAATGGTACGATGTCATTTGAGATGGCTTGGAGAAGAGAGGGTCGAGTGGGCAGGTAGTGGCCCGGTTGTATATAATCAGTGTTTTGATGTCTTCTGTGGAGAAGGCAGAGAGTGCAGAGAATATATATTTATATATATATATATATATATATATATATATATATATATATATTCTACATTTTGGAGTTTTTTGAATTCATGGAAAGCACACCTCAAATATACTCATCAAAGGAAAGGAAAATTTTATGTCACCTGCAGGCACTAGAAAAAACACGTCCTTCCTCACCCAAATCACCAATTACATAGCTGCAAGATGCATGATACAGTTTCTTAACTATTGTCTATGTCAGTATATAATCTAAAACATACACTGATAACCAATATATCTGAGTTGCTGTGTGATATCGGCCCATTATTTGACGGGCTCTACTGTACATCAACATATGGGAGTGATTACTGGTGATGACTGTGTGTCTTTTTCTAGGCATGCTGCTGGTGACCGCTGACACGCTAGGCCACGACTTCTACGTCTTTCAAATCCTCACACACCCCTGGGCTTCATCACAGAGTGCTGTTCACCATCTCTACACACTGCATCGCGGGGAGACAGAGGCCAAGGTCCCCCCACACACACACACACACAAATCAGTAACAGTGATTCTCACACTTTTTTGGCTTCTCTACCCACTTCCAAGACTATTTCCCCTTTACTGGCTAGATTCTTTTTTCCCTCAATACAGCAATAGAGGTAAAGAATCAAAATTGACTGGTTATTTCTAGATCTTGCTTTAATGGCACATTACATCAGAATTTGACATAAACCAATATTTAAAAGTATAATGCCATGGTTCTCAATCTTTTTTTTATGAAAGTCCTCAAAAAAATGTCATGCTTATGCGCACAAGGGGGTCGCAAGCTAAAAACTAAAATCTATAAACGCAACTAGGGGTGTGCATGTGTAGTCGAGTATTTGTATTCTGAATTCTGAAATCACTCTTTGGGTATTCATGTGCATTGCATCACGATAAGTCGGGGAGTAAGTATTGCATCAGCTGCTTAAAAATGACGATTAACTAACTAGTTACATATATGTACTTGGAATAAGATAATTTTGTGTTGTTACGCTAGAACCCAATCTTATATTAACTGGTTTAGTTAATTTAGTTAAAAGTTTGAAGGTTACTTTAAACCAAATACTCCTAGCATCCTTCCACTTGAAATGTGTAGACATACAGGTAGTTACATAACAGAGTAATCTTGTGGAAAATTGTTGGAGAACAATTTTTAATCGTGTAACTGTGGCATAAATGCTACAAATCTGGAAGGCTGAAGATGAGTTTTCTGCAGAGTGGAGAAACGAGTGAGTCTTACCTTGATTGTCATAAAATGTTACCCCACCCCCCTATAGGTAACCAATAACCGGCGGTTATATATACAAATTTGTCCAAATGCAGATTCTCGCCCGCAAACCCCTTATGGGTTCTAACCCCTATGTTCAGAACTAGTGAAAAATTAAATCCAAATTTTAAAAGGGGCATTGTTTAGTCAGTTCTGTCTGTGTAACTAATAAGTGAAACTGAAAATTAACTGATTTTGTTTGCTACCACTGTAGTATTTAAAACACTGACCCTCATGTACAGACAAACCACAACAACACATAAACTAGCCTATGATGCTCAAAGTGCGACGTGAAGCACATCTTGTGCAGTTGCTTTTTCTATTTTGAAATTGATTTTGATCTTTAGCTCAAAATTGCCAAAATTGCTCAAAATTGTTTTCAAAATCTTCACTCTGATGGCCAAAGCAGAAACACTAAACAGAATAGCGATTAAATGCACTCACGCCACACACCAAAGTGCAGACAATCTGCAGCCACATAGTTTATTTTCCCATGCCAGAAATATTCAAATACCTCTTTAAAAGTGTTGTGACTTGTGGCCACCCACTGTGGTTTGCTCTTCGTGCAAATAGGGAGTTAGGACATTAGCATATACTGCAGCCTACATCATGGATGATAATCCACACTCTGTGTCTCCCCAAACACTGTCATGAAGACGATCCTGTAGAACATCAGCAACCACAAGACACTGAGCAGGATGCTTATTGCTTAGAGCAAACCCAAACCTTGCTCTGTTGGGGGGGTGAAATTCATGCAATTGATTCCCTCGCTCATAGATTTCTCGTAAATTAAAGATGAAATCTGTCATTAATTTGCAATTCTTAATACATCATTATTAACTTTTGTTAATAAATCATCATTATTAGGATTGTTATCAATCATTATATTATTACATTTATTATTAAGTTTGTGTGATGAGCCCCAGACCATGTAGACTGACACCTTTACTTGTATGACATTTGGAGATGCTCTCTGCAAACATCTAGAGAAATTGTATAAACGGTTGGGGTTCACACCCTGAATTGGACGCACCAGAAGTGAGACAACCTTACTTTTCTGTCTTTGTGCCCCCTTCACTGCGCAGACACTCATAAACAGAGCAGTGAGAATAAATCTAATAGAGAGAGATGTTCTATGGGGGCATGGTTCCTCCTTACACTGTCACTTTCCGGCCCATTTTCTAGTCCTCCGGCTAATTTAATTCTGAGTTCAGAACAGAGCTTCCTTGAAAAATGACTATCATTAAAAAACTGTCTCTGAAGTAATGGCATCATGGCAGACACACACATTATATCATGACCATTGTCAATCTATGAGTGCTATTTCAACAAAGGAAATACCCATCTTCACTGTTCTAACTACGACTGGCTACAACTAGCCAAGTTTCATTTGTTTGATCATTAGTTTTATAATAGGTCAACATACAGAAATATTTGTAGTTTTTATGATATTTTTAAATTGCAAAGTTAATTGTTGGTGCTAGCATACCAGTTGCTAGCTTGCATAGTAGCTGATATACTATACTGTATAATATTAATAAGTAATAATTACAGGTCAAATTTCAATTTTCACATCAAACCATATTGGTACATAGGCCATATTTTTTTGGACAGGAAAAATGAAACGAAGACGTTGAATAATTTTGTGTACATTTCCTAGTATTGAAATGAAAATCCATTCCTTTGTAGTATTTGATCCATACACAATTTGAAGGTGGAGAGAGGTTGGTTTGTAAGAATACTAAGGAAAAGGGGACAGTGTTCCACCACTGCAGGCTTACCAAGATGTAGAACATACAGTACACACATCCAACTAGGCCTTTTATATGGAGTCCCAGGGAAAGGTTGATTATTATCTAGCAGAGGAAGATAACATGGTGTTTTCATCAGGAAGACAATGGAATGCTTTAGTGTATTCGTGCCGATATAGGCATTTACAATTTTTTTCTCTGAACATAAACATTAAAGGTAATGGAGTTGTATTTCTCACAATTTAGTACATTACATTTAGCAATCATTTTCTGACACTTTCTTCCAGTCTTCCACTTAAAATAACCCAAAAGGTAAAAGCAGTTTACACACAGATTCAGTTCTCGGTATCTCAGTTACTGTATTTGCTATGTGTTGCCAACCTACGTGCCAACCTTCAGGCCTTGCTCGGTTCAGTAATATCGACTAGGCACACACACAAATCCAACTCCCCTCCCTGCAAATAGTTAATGTACGACCCAACGGCAGGTCCGCTGACCGACTGCGCACTGAGCTTTGCTTTGATATCGGCCATCGTAAACACAGAGCGCCTGCCCGCCTGCCTGCATCTAGTGCTAGGGCCACCAGGGGTTATCACCACATACACACGTGCACACACTGCAGAGTGATAAAGTCTTCAGTTAGGTGGGTGGAGTGACGCGTGCTTATCTGTCTCAGAGCGTCCAAACATGCAGCGGGCTGTCAGTGACCCAGGACCAGGCCAGGTAAACAAACCTGTCACTGATAACGCCTGCCGGGGAGCATAGAGAGCCAGGCTGGCCAGCAGGGCGGACGACGGCCTGAGTGTTTGTCACTTCTTACACAGCAGTGGCACTTTTGTCGCCTGCTGTACAGTCACATGCCTAGCTTTGTTTCATTGGATCTCCATTAGATGACATCTTGGGAGTCTTTCTAGGGTCGTCAAATAGACAAAACATACACAATCACATTATATCATCATATACAAATGTTAAACTGAACTAAATCAATTGAACAGCCAGTCTTGTGCAGTCTTGCTAATGTAATCAATTGTTAATGTAAATAATCACATTTTCATTGTGTAGCACTGTTCAGAAATGTATTATAAAATAGCTGTTACAGAACTAACCAGAGTGACTCAAAATCAACATAAAAGCACATACAGCAAACATCTGCATGAATTAATCTGCCTTGTCAGCAATACAACGTCAAAATCCATGGTTTCATACTACATTTTAGGCTTGTGGCTGACGTTTAATCCTAGTATGCTGCATTTATCGTCTGTCTCTAGTCTTTTGTTCCTATCTCTCTCCATCTGCGAGCATTCCAGTCATTCCAGCAGAGTTCCTCTCAGGTGAAGGGTGCTCCCTAATCTCCTGACCAGTGGCACTGATAAAAGCCAGCCGGGGACTATAAACTCACCTCTTTGGCATTTCTCTGTGCGACTGTCAAGGGTGTCATCAAGTCGTCTGTGGGTGAGGGCTGAAGGGAGTGTCATTTATTTTCCTGGAATGTGTGTTTCAGGCTTGTGTGTGCGTGCGTGCACGCGTGTGTGTGTTTTTGTGTCTTAAAACTGTAGACACAGGTGCATTCCACACCTAACACAAGAGAGAGTGTTGTTAAAGCACACATATTTAAAAAAAGACCATGCCAGTGTTATAAACACTACATTTGCCACCTATCAACGATAGATTGGCTTTCTTGTGTTAACCTTAATGTATACACATGCTATGTTGATTCCTCCTTTGTAGTTAATTTTTCTATTACATGGCAAATATCACCCACCTACAGTGGGCCTATGCGTAGGGGACAAAGCAGTACAGTAGCCTTTCTAGCTCCAGTCCAAATCATTTGTAATCCGCATAGGCGAAGGTCAGGCAGCAGCCCCTTTCCTGGGCCTTGTGAAGAACCGACGTGGTCTGGTATGCAGAGGATGGGCCATTAACTGTCATTGCTGGGGACTATTAACCAGTCTGGCCTGGCAACAGATGAGAAAGGCCTCAAGGTTGTAGCACTCTGTAGCACTCTGTGAAAGCCACAGACCTGCTAGCCGGATCGGGACTGACAGACATCTTTCAGCCTCTCTCTTTCTCTCTCGCTCTCTCGGTTTCTGTCTCCGTCTGTCTGTGTATCAGCCTATCTCTGTCCAGCCTGCTGCATGTCTGACATGCTTAGGGAGATGATATCTTCAGTAATTGTTCCTTGCAACACAGTCAAAGTTTGTCCACACTAGCGGAAACATAATGTATAACAAAAACACATGTTCACCCTGGTGCAATCATGTCATTTTGTCACATTTTGCCATTTCTAGGGGAACCCACCCCCCAGAAATCAATTAAGTGAAATGTATATATCATAACTTGATAGAATACAATAATAATTAGAATAATGGAATGCATAGAATACAGCATATATATTGCATTATGGAATAATGTGAACATATCATACAACATACCTAATACCTACTATCAGAATTACTTTACTTAAACTAATCACACAATTTAAAACCGATGTGAATTATACGCCCATTAAAGTTATTGTTCAAACACCAAGTGTCACTAATTGTCCACACCTTATATGTCACAGCTATTGTCTTACTGTCACTTTGCCCCATTGTATGCTGAGCATTAACCTCAAGAGCCCTTTTCCTGCACTATCTGGAGCCCTTGTATGACCTTTCCTGTGTTCCACAAATTGTTTTAGACTTATCACACTCTGTAGATTCCTTACCTCAGTATGAAGTGCCCCAACTGATGTTCAACATAAATTTACCCCTTGTGTTAACCGGTAGTGGCTCGACCGGCAACTCACAGTTGAAATTGACCTCTGTTGTTCCTCAAAAAACCGATCAATGTTTCTACTGGTAGTACAAGTTACTGTAGTTTGTAGTTGTAGTTTGTTTTTGACCAAAACATGAATATATCTTTCATCTAAATTTATCTTAAACTGCAACTATTTTATTTACAACAGAACATAACTTGAAAATTCAGTACGTAATACTAGTAGAGATGGCACTCAGCTTTGAAGATAGAATTTATTTTGGGAGAAAAGATGGAAGTCACTGGCAAATGACAATACTGACCGTTCATGAGCATTGGATTATTTATTTTTCCAAACGTCGACATCTTTAAAGGTGACTTTATACTCAAACGAATTTGGTGTGTTCGTGGAGTAACAGAATTAGACGAACATGACGTACACCCTCCCAAAACCCTTGCCTACAATTTTTCAGCAATGTCACTTGCATTTTTTTATTGCATCCCATACGGTGTGTCATTTGTCTTGGCCGTGTGTTAGTGTTTCCATGTGTAGCTATTCCAAAGCCAATGTATCAGCGTTGAGATCAACAGAACAGCAGCACTAAAGAACAGGTTCATATAGTTGCATATAAAATAATATGTTCCCTTGATTCTCCTGTATGATGGCTCTTCTTCCTTTTGTTTTGGATTGCACCAACTGTTCTAATGTCCTCCTCATTATACAAACGTTGCATTGAGTAGACATTTGCTTGCAGCGGTGAATTCCACACAAGTTTGCATATGCACACAGACTGTGGCAGACTGAGGCAGGCAAAGGGTTAGAAAACACAAAAAATGAAATACTAAATAAAATATAAATAGTTAAAACAGCAAAAAGAAAAGAAAATGGGTAAAACTGTTGAGATATGAGTTGGAAAATATTGTTTCATGACTCTGTATCCTGGTGTCCAGGTCCAGGACATATGTTTTAGCCAGGACAGTCGCTGGGTGGCTGTCAGCACTCTGCGCGGGACAACGCACGTCTTTCCCATCAACCCATACGGTGGCGCGCCATGCGCCCGCACTCACATGTCGCCGCGCGTGGTCAACCGGATGTCCCGCTTCCAGAAGAGTGCCGGCCTGGAGGAGATCGAACAGGAGCTCAACAGAGCGGTTGCCGGAGGTGGAGGATCGGGAGGAGTCCTAGGAGGAGGCACCTGCATCATAGGGGGCACTGGAGTTCTCGGGGGGCGATGCAGTCCTATCCCTGGGCTCTCCAGCAGCCCCTCGGGGTCCCCGCTGCACGGTGAGTAGCTGTGCTCTTGATAGACAGGTTTGTGTCATATTTATCCTCATTAGTTACAAGAAATGAAAATCATTCTAAATAATTATTACTGTTGGAGGTGTTAATAGCTTAATGAGAATTTGAAATTGCTATTAAGACTCATTGGTGTGGTATTTGATGACTATATATTGAGAGTTGGCTAAACACTTGATTTAAAGCTTTTTCTTGAAGTTACATGTGATACATTGGGTATCTGTAGGGGGAGGAGTAGAGAGGAATGTGAGCCAGCATTCAGGTGTGGGAGGGGCATTCACTCGCTTTTACACAAGAGTAATTCCTGACAAAAATTTAGGAAGTGATCCCTATACATTTATTTGGTTAATTTGCTTTTTCAGGGCTTTTAGGCTAATAGATTAAATACAAAAAAAAAATCAGTTTGTCCATGATGGGCTGTCATGTCGATCCATAAAAATTTTCTGGAAAACCTCACAAAACATATTTTGTCAGCGGCCACATTTCCTTGCTGGGTGACAAGGTAGGGTCTAGTCAGTGGACAGACTAAACACTTCACTGCATGCAGTTATTTTCTTATCTCAATTGTGTGCATGTGTTGGGAGGGGTATGGTGGAAGAGAGGTGTTTTTAATAAGAGCCTCTTCAGTAGAAAGCTTTTTCCAGTGGGTGGCAGACCTTGTTCCCAAGGACTCCGACCTGTCTGCCACAACTTCGGGTGCCAAGTTTGTCGAACGCATGCACACACACCCACACACATGCATGCACCCCTGCATGATTGACAAATGGAGATACAAGCGCTACAAACATTCACCTGGATATCTGCCAAATGATAGGCTGTACCTTGCAGTATGAGTTACTCAGAATCCACACACTAATGAACACGAGTGCTTACAAAAATCCTGGAAAAAATAAACAAAATAATTATTATAATAATTAACAGAAATGAAAGAATGAATGTACTCCATAACCACATTGCAAAAAATAAAAAAGCGTAAAAAAGCTGAACAAATATCATTTCAAAATTGCGCCCCAAATAAGCATTTTGGTACTCCAAAATGTTTCCTGATGTCCACGTTGAGCACGACTGTACTTTATGCTACCTTGGCTACTATGATACACATGTGCGCACACACACACACACACACACACACACACACACACACACACACACACACACACACACCATGCCTTTGCCTGCATATTTGGACCAGAATTGATGACACAAGAAGCTCTGGTGCTGGGGTCAGGGTCAAGTCACATTATCTCTGTCCCCCCCCCTTCATTCCCCACCTCGACTGAGCTGTCATCCACTCATGACAAACACACATACACACGCCGACATCGCCATGGCGCCCCTGCTTCCTCTCTGCCCTTCCTGCGTTCCCTTGTCATGACCCAGACATATATGCGCTACACATAAACACCTTTAATACACACACACACACACACACACACACACACAGACAAGCTGTGCGCTGTTAAGCGTTGATTATCTAACATTAACAGCAGGTCTGTGTTTGGTCAGTGGAAGCTTGGCGGTGATGAGCGAAACATCAAAGTAAAACCGAGGCAGGCGGTGAAAGTGGGCAAACGAAGTAATGAGGCGCATTGGAGAGAAAGTAGAGCGAGGGGGGAGAGAGAAAGAAAGAGAGAGAGAGAAAGAAAGATAAGTCGGTAGTAGCAGCGCTGAAAGCCGAGTTCTTGCGCAGCACGATCGTAAATCACACTTTGGTTTCAAAGGAGGGCATTAGGGCCACCTGTCAACAATTAGTCCTCACCATAATCCTTTACTCTCTCTCTTTCTCTGTCTTTCTTTCTCTCTTTTTCCCTCCCTCTCCCCTTCTGTGTGCATTTTGTACACAAGTAGAAAACAAAACAGGAAAGCAGGGGTAAGAACATGGGTATGTAGTCAAAATGAAATATTAAGATCAGGGAAGTAGCAGGGAAGAGGGGGTGGGGAAATGTTTTTACTGTCTCCGTGAGAAATTGTAAGACTTTCATAACTCATAGTCATGGTACGGCGCACAACGCGATCTGCACAGGAAATTGTAGACGTGTTTGGAGCCCCTTTTATCAAGGTGTTAATCCATACCATATGGACACCGGCTTGCTTTATTAAAAACAAACATGTAGGCTCCCTACAGCGCAGAGTGAGAAGCAATCACAACTTGTACTTTTAGTGTTCTGTGGACATTTGTATTGAAGCCTCCGGGGCGCTTTATTCCTGTCAAAACGACAGATGACACGTCACTCATTTGCGGGGCGAAAGTGTCGGAACAGAGACATCCTGTTGCGTGTACATTTAGCAACACACACCCACCACCAATGATAAACAGCGGACAATTTGTCCAGTTTGCGCCAGACACAAACACATCAAGCTAACAATCTGCTTTTGTGTGTTCGCTTCCCGCTTGTTTTTAGGGAGCCGGGGGTGTGAATTTAGCTTAGCGAGTGGTGGCGTTCTTTACTGTCAGGCGAGGGAGCAGAGGGCCTCCGGGGGCCACCTAGCCACAACAGCTGCCCTGTGATTGTCGCCGGGGAGGACAACGTTGATTTTTGGGAAGGAACTGAGGAAAAATACACATCCTCCTCAAAGCTGCCAGCCAGGCCGCAGGCACACACCTAAAAATAGAGGCTACAATTGGCTCTCCCGGTCTTGTCACTGTTTAAATGTGAAAGGGCTATTTACATCCCTGCATGCGTTTTGTCCCCTTTTTAAAGCCTTGTCCTCTTGTGTGATGGATGCGTTGCCATTTGAGGTGATGACCAATAACTTGTGACTGACCCACACTGTAAAGGCCTGTTTGTCTGTGACCCAACATGGCCGAGGCTAGATTAGATAGTGGCGTCTCTGCACGCAGGGCAAAGGTTATCAAGGCTATTCTTCAAAGCATATGACAACAACTGCTGAATTATATGACTGTGGTGTTTTCTTTTTATTTAGTTTTTTTGGTCACAACATTAACCCGATGTACAGAAATGTACGGCCATACGTAATGGGAATGGCTTTTGTTTTTTTCAAAAATGAAATTTTATGAGGTTCCCTTTTAAGCGCCGATGAGAGGATTTAGAAAAAAAGATGGAGTGACAAAAACCATCGGTTCGATGAATTTTTACTGTAGCTTTGTGTGTGTGTGTGTGTGATCCTTGTGTACAGTACAGTACTGTATGTGTGTGGGTTCAATTGTACACGGTTGCATTTCATCAGTGAGTGTTTATGCGTGCATGTGTGTGTATGCACAACCCTGGTCATACCCTCCCTAACCATGAAACATCAACATAGAGCTATTAGCGCAACAGATTTCTTTCTTCACGCAGCAAAAGCCCCGGTGGTCCGAATGTCGAGCCATCTGGGCGCTGAGTCCAGAGGGGGAAAGAGAGGCGAAAGAAGGTGTGACAGGAAACTGTTAATTCACTGTTGATAAAAGGACACTTCCTCTCCGCTATTAGAGGCCGACGCGTTACTTATTTGGGTTAGAGTGTTCTTTTTCATCTTGGACCCCCCGCTTCCCCTCCCGGCGCCTCGCGTTCTCACTCATCATCCCGTGGGCGAAAAACACCAACGTGTTTCGCCCGTTGACGGTGACAAAGCATTACCTCATAACCGATGGTGCTTGACACGTATGCGCTTGGCCTCGCCCTGACCCTGCTTTAAAGCAGACCGCTGGAAAGTTTAAACGCATAGTGTCCTTTTTCTTAAACGTTTCTTAGTTTTTTGTACATGTTACATGTACATCATGTAATCTCATTGGATCAATTTGTCTATTCTATGATAGTGTCATCTTTTAATGAACAATGTACATATAATGTATTGTGTCAGAGGTTTTCCTTTAACACGGTATAAACGACAGCTTGCACTCTTTGATGTTTAAAAGTTAATCTTATATTCTACCACAAGAAGAATCTGTTTGAATTCTCGAGGCTGATAAGTCGACAAAGACCATTAGTCTTGGGTTTGGTTGTGGTGTGGCTGGGTTCTCCCTAATCAGCAGAGAGTTTAATGGATTTTGATTGAGACTTGGGTGAGGCATTTCTCTACGTACAGTAACGTGTGTGCCAACATAATTGCTGTCTTGCACCCCTTTCGTGCATGGACACATGCTGTAGCAGCGCAACCATACACGTCCTAACTGGCACTGATGTAGTGTAGTTGTTTGACCCTTTACATTTCATTTTTGCAAAGGCATAGGAACCAACAGAGCAGATTTTGTCACCATTCAGATTCAGTGTGTGACAATTGGAGGCAGTTACATTGTTTCAATTATGACTGTACATCATCCATAAGAAAGTAGCTTCCTTGAGACAACGTGTAGTGTTACTGGTGTCCTCTGCGTGGCGCTGTGTGGTCAGGATTTCCAGCAGCTTAGAGGGCTAGAAGGAGCTGACACACAGCTGGCTCCAGCTTCATGCACAGAGCAGCCAGCCAGCCAGCCAGCGCCTATATTGAGAAAGAAAAGGACTTTTGCTGGGAGGGTTTTGCCTCAATACACATCTAAGAGAGAGAGAGAGAGAGAAAGAGAGAGAGAGAGAGAGAGAGAGAGAGAGAGAGAGAGAGGGCAGTTTTATGAATGGTCACTTCCTCTTGCTAAAACAACTTACAGGCTTCCTTTGGAGTTTGTTTTTTAAAGAGGAATGCTTTTCTGATCAGATTTCAAGTAGTAAGTTCGGTTTTTTAACCACAAATAGGATTCAAAACAAAAATCATTGGCAAAAAGCAATGGAATCAGAAGATGAATGCACACACATACTGTATACTAGAAGTGTGTTGTAAAATGTCAATTTTTTTCCAATCCAGGATTCATTCATATTTGTTTTGCATAATTTTACTGTACAGTATTTACGAACCATTGATTTCTTTATTATAAATAGTTGTTAATCTATTTTAGTGTTACAATTTTGCAAATAATTTTGCCCCTTGACAACATGTAACAACAATAATAGAAATGTTTTTTTGTTTCAGTTTACACCTTGCACACAGCAAGGAGGATTATCTTAAATGTGAGTGTAGTTTGTCGTCTAAGGTAAGATAGGCAGGCATAGACTACATCCCCTCTGTGGTCGCCAGTGCTGCCAAAGCCCGAAGCTCGGCTTGAGTCAATAAACGCAGAGCTCAGTAAAAACCACACTGCAATCGAACAAGCTGTTTACCCTGAAAATTAGGCCTTCCCCTGTACTTTTGGGGCTTTTAAAGAAACCAAAACTACACAGTGTAAAGAATATATATCTTGGCCCCAGATTTAGAATACCTTTTTCATTTTTATTTTTTTGAACCCTGATAACCAATCCACAACCACTAATGCGTCTTATCGCCGGAAACGCCACACTCGTCATTATTTAATTTGCAAAATTGTAAGGTAGAGATAAAGAAATAAAGCTGCCTTGCTGTTGCAGCCGGCCAGCAGTTGCGGCTTTAGGCTTATTGCTAATCTTGTCATCTGAATAGAGTACACACACTCAATGCATCTAACATCCACAACATTTTTATTCTTGCATGTTTCATAAAGGGTTTTTTAGACCTAGTGCCCTGGTATTTGTCACACTAATAAAAACAATTTTCTTATTTCTTATTTCGCTTCAGTACAATGTGGATAATGACACATTAAAATGTAGTGAAGTAAAAAATATTTTTTTATTTTGTTGTAAAGATAATAATTCATTTGCAAATGTACCAAATAACAAAAAATAATGTTATGAACTGGTAGTGGTAGTACCACCTAGTTTAAATACTGTATACCTCAATTCAGTGAATTTAAAACAGTAAGCTTTATCATTGAAATCACAGAAATAAAAAAATGTTTTATTTATTTATTTTTGTTAATTTGGTTGGTAATATATAAACTCTCTAATTCCTTGTTTAAGTTGATCTCCTGCAAAGGTTTCTGACATGTCATTTGAATTGATACTGTCACAGTGGGTATGCAGCTTTTATCAGCTTTTTAAATGGAACTGCCTTATAAATGTGCAGCAACCAAAATGTCAATCACAAACAGACATTCAGTCAAGGCTTAATTTCATAATTTCTAAATTATATTTTTAAAGCTACTAAACGGAGGAAACAACAATAATAATATAATATGATGTAATAATAATTAATTGTGTTTCAATTTAGCAAGTTTTATAATAATTGTCATACTACCTCTGTAAATAAATGTGTATTAGCTTTGTCCTTGCACGTTTTTTCAAAGCTTCGGTTCGGTAATCACATCGGTCAGAAGATATTGACAGCAACACAGCTGTCTTGATCTGTCTCATTATCTCCTCTTTCTCTTATTGGGTCCTCTCTTCCTGACTGTGTAGTTTTGAAAGCGAGGAGTGTTTGAGCACGCCAGGCCGGTTGCCCAGGCATTCTCCTGTCTTTACAGAGAGCTGTTTTTTCGCTTGGCTTGAACCACATTACTGATCTGTTTCTAATCACACACACACACTCAGATGTAGCATTTCTGCTGAAGAACGTTAGTATCAGTGTCGTTTTTTTAAAGTTTTTTTTTACTACCAACATATAGTGGGATAGATATTTGTCATATTCCTTGATTTAGTTTGACAGTCATGCCTCGCTGACTGAATTACGGAATTCCCTTCTATTCAGGGAAAATGAGGCTATGGTTGTGAAGGAGAGAAAAGTTGGATGACTTGCAGAAAGGTATAAGAGAGGCTGTCAAAGTGGTATGGTGACGGGATAAAATGTGAACTAGAAGAATAAATACTATTGGAATTAAACATAATGATAAATGTAGCTGTTCCCACTTGTAGGTGAATTCATGCTTGCACTAGCCTTGTACAGTAGAGCAATTTTCTGGAATGTTCTTTGGCCCCGAATATTATATACATACATACACACGCACACACAATATATATATATTTATTGTGTGTGTAAAAAGTGATTGTGTCATCTTTTGAGCAGTTTGCACAAATTGACCCAATTGTTCGCCGTTAACTGTCAACTTTATATACAATATACATTTGGGTGGAATTTATATTTAAAAAATACATTCATTATTTAAAAAAAGCCCTATTCAATACAGGTTCAAAATGATTTGTCTCTCACGATGAGCTCCAAATTGATGTTTGTGTGTGTGTATTTGTAAGTACATACCCCCTCCTAACATATCCAGTCATCAGCCAAAGCAAGCTCTCTTTACTGTGAGGTACTAGCTCCTTGACCCAAATCAGATGAGGGATACACATACACACAGACACACACATATGGTTAGAATATGTCATCTGATCCAGCGGAGCTGTCTGGCCCCCCCACCCCCTTCAACCATAGACCAGAGAGTCACTCTGCTCTGATGAAGCCTTGTAAACACTGACATGCTGTAAACTGGGAGATCTGATTTCAGGGCCCCCACATGGGTGTGTTTCAGTGTTTGCGAGGGTGCACGTTGGACAGCGTTGGTAACACATGTTTGAGTTAGTGTTTGTGCATTTATGATTTTGGTTTGTGTCTCTGAGATGGTGTGTGTATGTGTGTGGAAAATTGTGCTCCTGTGTTTCAGTTTTAATTTTGTTTCCAGTGAGCAACAAATGTATTCCTCGTCATGTTTTACTAACGATAAACAGGTGTGGTGTATGGTTGAGCAAATTATTACGGTTAGCCTAGTTTTATACAGTTATGGATCTGTTCTCAGACAATCTTAGCTTCATATATAATAATAGATTGTGTATCTACATAATTTTGTGTAATTTTTGTGTAAAATGTGTAGCCTCTACAGACAGATTGTTGCATTAAATTATCACTATGAGCTGAGTTTGGGTTGTACATTGTGTTATGTAGTGAATATTTCCCTGTACGTTTCTCTAACATTTTATTTAGTTTCAACAAAATGTGTCACTACATTGAAAAAAGACCAGAAATAGTATTAATGATAGTAATTACTAATAATCAAATCATCTTTTCTCAGCTAAGGTTGGTTGAGTGGCTATTTTTTACTCGCTAGCATGCAAAATGTCAATAAAAACCCTGTTAGCTTCCGGTTTAGGAGTGGGGTACTGGGCAAAACGCCATTTTCACACTAGCTAGCTTGACCCCTGCAACTCCAGCCTGAAAATAGCAGAGCAGCAGATACAGTACGCTGGGAAAAAAACTAGCAAAAAAAATTGAAATAAAACTAGTCGAGATGGAAGATTGGAGACTCTGCCTCCTCACACATGACCTTACCTGGGAAAACAAGAAAGAGGGTGAAAAAAGGAGGAGAAGGCTGATAGTTTTTCCACCGGTCTTCCGATTCCTTTGCAAAACAGTAAATCTTGTGAAGTTTATTTTCCTTGCAGCATCTGTGTTTTATAAGGGCTCTTTTAATTTGTTTTCACTTTGTCCACTGGGGACCCGGCCCGCCTTTTTTTCCCCTTTCTTTTGTGTCCGATCCTTTTGGACGTAGCTCTCCCCTTCATTTGTCTTTCCTTCATCTCCCTTTGCTTTCTGTCTCACTCTCTCCCTCCCTCCTTCTCATTCTCCCCCTCCTTCGCCTCCTCTTTTTGAAGTGTATTAATAATTATACTTTGGGGAATCAGGGCTTTTGACATAACCGTGTTTTCTTCCTGCATAGTGGAGCAGTTATCAGACTTTACTCTGTTTTAATCCCACCTCCCTCCTTCTCAAAGCCAGGTCACCTGACTTTTAACATTTCTGGGAAAGTTGGAGTTTCAGTAAGTACGAGACAAGTATTTAGAAGCTGGTAGGGGGTTACAGGCAGGCCCATATTGGGGATCAAATCTTAAAATTACAATTAGGTAATTCAGAAGCAACCTTTGGTGTGGGAGGAGGCTAGCCATCGCTCTGACTTTGGTGAAGGCTAACCATCACCAAACCATAATACATAGCTGTGATAGCATGTCTTGTATTAGTCAAGTGTCGGAGGCAGGTCTCCACATACTGTATTACTCCTCTCTGCCTCTCATCTCTAATCCCGCCCAGTGTTTGCGTGTTTACTGAAATGACCCCATGCTTGGGCACCATTCAAATACGTTTTTCTTTTGTTCGTGTGAGATCTTGAGTCATGCTGGACTGTCCTTTTCCCTCGTTGGCTCCTCCGCGAAGCCGTCTGGTTGTTATTGGATGCAAATCGGGGATTAAACAAGAATGGAAACATGAGATCAGACAGACGAGAAGAGCAACATCGAGGGGAAGGGAGAAAAGCACGCTGCAAGAAAGGGATGCAAATGCGGTCGAGACAACGAGAAGGCTGACGGGATGGATAGATGGATGGATGACCAGAGCGTGCTAGAAAAAGAGCAGGAGGGTCAGGTGACAGCGTGACCTTTTGGCAGGACAGGAGTTTCTCCTGACGGCAGCGATGGGGCTGCATTTGCATTGATAGATCTTCTTTCCATGGAGCTGTCATGTATCAGTGCTTAGGCACATCACGCCCCGGCCATTAATCAAATCACAGCCTCTGTCTCGCTGCAGCGGAGCTATCTGTCTGCCAGACTCTCGTGTGTCTACCTCTCTTTCATTCCAATTGTCTTTCTCTCTTTTCCTTCGTGTATTCATCTTATTTTATCACACCAGAGTCCTTTTAGAGTTTCTTCCTCAATAAATATATCCTTCCCCCCCCGCCTATTGCAGGGCTGTCTCTTTATACCTCCCTGTCATGTATCATCTTCTGCCTGGACGTGTTCCCCGACACTTTCCACGCAGGCTTGTCGACACTGGCTGTGCGTCCCGTTGCGTGCAACCCCCTTGGCTGTGAGTGACAGCGCAGTATGACGGTCAAGTCTACAGCGGTCATCACCCCCCCTTGTGTCAAACAACACCTGTTCTGCGAACCTGTAGCAAGGGTTTTTGGAAAGGCCCAGAGGTTAATGACGCAAACTAAAGGGGCTTAGGACTGACAAAAGTGAAGTGTCCATTTTGGTCAAGGATGCTAAATTCATTAACATTTTTCTCTGAAGCACCATTATGGCTTTCCGGGCTGTTTCCTGTTCACATTTTTTTTCTTCTACACACAAAAGGTGCCTCGGCTCGGTCTTGTAGCACTTTTGAATCGTGAAGAGCCCTCAAGAGCGCCGTGATGGAGACCCTGTTAGTCTTGACGAAGAGGCACCCAGAAACCTCCCTCCAACTGTTTGACCCCAGCAGCCCTGTTGCATTTTGGGTCAGATGAGTTCTAAACACACAAAGTAGAGGTTTTTGGAAGGGCTAATGAAACTCAGGGTTCCAGGTTAATGATCTAAAAGACTGGATCCAAAATCACTTAGCGGTCCCTTTCCACCGTCCACCCAAGGCCTCCTCTCGAACGGCTCCTGACAAATAATGATAAAGCACTCCTCTCCTTCCTTTCATGTAGACCTTTTATGTCCGCCTTGTTTTCTTTGTCCATTGCATTTTTCCTACCTTTCATTCCACCCTGTTATGCAGCTGTCGTAGGTAATTTAAAGGGAACAACGGTACAAGGAAAACATTCAACGAGTGTATTGTTCCACATCCAAAAGTTTGAAAACCACTTGAACTTGAAATTTTCCTCTGGCCGTAGATTGTATCAACAGGAGACATTTGTTTTTGAAGGGATTACGGGGTTATTAACCATAGTTGTTTAGTAAGACCTATTTTTTATCCGTTATTAAGTTGTTCATAATAGTCTGATGCCTGAAAAAATAAATATTATGATTCAACTGCCGAATCATAATGACCAGTTATACTGCAGATACAATATATCCTAGAACCTATGGCAAAACATTGCATATGTTTTATCGTGCATGGGCACCACACATAATGAGCTTGTTGCTCATAACTGACTCACCCCCCTTATATATACTGTAGCAAAATCAGACAACAAAAATCACAAGCATCATCATTTTGATGTTTACAAAAATATTGGCATGCCTTGGCCTTTTTTATACAAATGCAATGCACACCAAACACGCACACAATCATATGCACCGTTTCTCTTTTCAGAGATCATTTCTGCCTGTCTTGAAACCCGATACAGTCAGTGCTGAAATTGGCTGTAGTGGAGGTTACAGGAGAGCGTAGATTAGAAGTTAAATCACTCCCCCTACGGTTAGTGAACTAACAGCCTCCCCTCTGTCTCTCCTGCTCTCTGATGTTGCTGGTTAAGACCATTAGGCCTGCTAGGAGCCCTTTGACATGCCATGATTATGTTTGGCTGTGGTTCCATGGGATATGTGAGATGAGATGCGTTTCTTAGAAGGATCAGATATGTGTTTGCCTACATGTGTGTCTGTGTGTGTTTGTGTGTTGAGCCAGTGTGTAGGGGCTGTTGATTGGCCTTGATTAACAGACTGCTGTGTACTAGAAGGAGAACTAGAGCACTCATAATGTAGCATCTTGAGCTGGTTACTTCCAATCAGTTCCACAGAACCTAGGTGTGTGTGTTTCTCTGTGTGTATTGCCAAAAAGGCTGTACCTTTTTGTTAGAATAAAAGGTGTTTAAAGTAGAATAAAGTAGAATAAACACAATGTATTCTAATGCCACAGGGCTGTCAATTCCTGTTTATAGTTTTATAATTATATGTTTTCGTGTGTGTGTGTGTGTGTGTGTGTGTGTGTGTATATATATAAATAAAAAAATGTATACATTAATTAATTTAAGTTACTTTATTAATTAATTGTTGCATTTTTAGCAGATTGTATGATATTGCAAATATGTAAAATGAACATAAAAGTAGTATTTCTCAAATAGATCTACTACAAACACTGTAGCTAACAAGATAAGGACAGGCTAATAATAATATTTAACCACATGTGCTCACTGTCTTGAGCTAGCTAGCTAGAGGACCATTGTCCCTGCAACAAACACTTGTTAACAGTCTTGCATTTCTGTATTTGCAGCCAAGCTGAGCAGCCAGGAGTCATACAACAACTTTACCAATAATAACATGGGTAACCCGCGACTCACCCCACTGCCCAGCCTTACAACGGTGTTGCCTATAGCACAAATCAAACAGCCTATGACCCTGGGAACTATCACCAAACGCACTGGGTAAGTAGCAGAGCAGGCTTCGTGCCTGAAACATACCCTAATAAAGTATGCCAATGAAAATGCCCAGCCAACACACTTCAAACACATGGCCTGTTGTACATATTTAACATGCTTTCTAAAGTTCCTGTGAAGGTCATAAAACCGAGTTCTCAATGGGACAATGTCCACTGTTTAGGCTAATGTACTACTCCATTTAGATCATAATCAAAAAATATCAGCTGTTGAGAAATGTCTTCTTTTCTACTAGTTGAAAGCACAAATCAAAAACGACAGCTTCATCGCGTTGCCTTCTATAGCGCCCCTCACTTTTATGTGTGACACTGCAACTGGCACTAAAGAAGGAAATTAAAACTTTTTTACATGCTCACCGTAGCTCATTTCCCCAGTCAAATTATGCATCTAATCTAACAACTATGCCAAATAATCACTTCTTTTTTTTTACAAATTTAATTCACCAAATTACAGAACACAAAACTACTGGGGTTTTGTGCCTTACTACAAAAAACATGTTTTAGGAGATTGTGACATCATTTTGTAGCGTGTGTGAGTCAAGCCCCAGGAGCAGGAAGCGAGGCTCACTCCCTGACAGGTATGGTGGCCAACGCTTGTCCTGCAGCCAAAAATATACGTTTCCCAAAAAGCCTATTTCCCATTCATGGCCATTAAAAAAACACACGCCTCTAAAACAATTATAAAGTTACACACCGCATGATTTGAAACGATTCATTATATTAAGAAATTGAATGTGAGTGAGTTCGATTTCTTTTAAAAGTCATCTAGAGCCCAGGAAAGCTTGCTGTTTTCACCACAGTGCACGAGCAAAGTAATGGATGTATTATGAGAATGACCCCTACCACATGTTTGTATAACGTCCATGGTATTAGCATGTACCCTGTACATACAGGGTTTGTTGCAGTTTGTTGTTGAACGTGATTTGTGACCTATGAGTGTATTAAAATAACCGTATTAAAAGATAGGTATAGCTTTTGTTCTGTAGGCCTATTTAACAAAACAGAACGTAGGTAAGTTCAGACAAGAGAATGAAATAAAGCTGACCAAATGTATTCATTGTAGCGTTAAGCTTAATCCTTAATGTTTTAAAATAATAAATGTTTTCTGACATGCTAATTTAAATAAAGATTTGCATGTGATCCTTTTATTTTATTATACATTGTATGTACAAACCACTATTTCACATGTCATTGTTAGGCTACGTATCTACATAAATCACGCATATTAATTTACAGCACTAGACGATGCATTTCAACTGAGAAAAATCAATCTACAGCAAATTACATTTTGAGAATGTATCAAACCTTTATTTACTTAATTACTACTGTAAAAAAGTTAATACGAATGTACTTTTTGCATTCATACATACACACGTACCGGCTGACGAGACCGTTGGTTCGCACGTTCACATCGGTTCACATGCTCGTTGCGCATGACGGCTATTCGTGTGAGTTCATGGCCATGGTTTATGGTGGTTCGTGGTGGGTGCTAATGCGACACTAAATGAATGGCCACCATTGTGCCGTATCCAGTTCTTATAATACATCCATGGTGTGAGTGTAATTGTCTTTTACTTTGTGTATTCGGAGATTACTATAATGAATAAATTGATTACAATTTAGATTGTAATTATAGTGCACATTAGTAAATTAATTATAGTGTAACTAGAAAACATTGTTCTTTACCCTCCCCTCAAAGTAATTAGAATTTTTTTTATTTTAATTTTTTTTATTTACTGTTTAACTGGATAAAGTCCTAATGTTGGAAATGTGTTATTACTTTGTCTTTGCATGTAATGTTTCATCCTTTGGTTATTGTCCTAAATCTTTAGACAGTCCAAATGGCAGTTTGACCTTAGCCCCGCCTGAATATCGAGGTCATTCAAATTCATGTTAGGATGTCTGTGTCTATTTCCCATTTATTTAACCCTAACAATACTAGATCATTGACTCTGACAGCAGCAGCCTGCCGATGCTCACAGGGCTTTTGTTTCAGGAAACCACTCTTTTGCATAAACGAATATAGCTCAACAAACATGCCGCCTCATTCTGTGGCCTATTAAATAAGCAAAATGAAAGATGTGACTCATTCTAGACTGAGTAAAAGTAAATAATTCAATATTTATTATTGTTGTTGTTTTTTACAATTCTTAAAACACTTAATGTTAAATTACTCACAATAATGTTCCTGACATGTCTGGATAATGCCCTTGTGCGTTACTAGTGCGGTTTACCCTATGATCCTGCATTAAATCAGGCATTGAAATTATGTAGTTTTAAAGCACGGCGGCTCACCAACAGCAGCTACGTGCATTTACATACAGGTGGCTCCAGAAATATGGTCAGATTTTAATATTTTCATTTAAATGTCATTTTCCTGCCCTGTTTGAATGGGAAATGCTATAATGATCCAAGCAGACGACAGGGATATATTTCCCCATGATATTCGATTAGTGAGCTAATACTACGTCAGTCGTTCCTAATCTTTACTTGGTCATTTCACCTTTTTTATAATACATTGTGACCAATTCATAAACTGATGCTCCATTGCTACAAGTTAGTACTGGTACCTGTTTATAATGTGTTATAATAACAGTTTAAAGGAGTGTGATCCCATTCTTTTTTGGGGGTATAATAGGAATTTGTTACAGTATATTGCAGGTCTCTTTTCACAATTTACTACATTTAAAACTTAAAGAAAATGAATTGGTGGAATGAACTGTGACATTATTGCCAATAGCAATAATTACTGGTAGTGAAATGTGTGGATTTTCAATTCCCAAAACAAATGAAAACAGAATTGAGAGAATTAAGAGCTTATAATTTTTTTTCTTCTTCATGGATTATGGGCACCTATTGGCCAGTATCTGTCAAAAATATGATACATGGTTTTGTGGATATCTTCGAGGATATGTAATTCTACAGTTTGATATTTTTGGAAATATTAATACTGATGACTAATACTATGTACAATCAGGGAAGTATGTTAATTCTCCATGCAATTTTTTAAAGAATTGTTATATCTCCTACATAATGACCTCAATCTAAAAACTAATATGGAACTAATATGAATATGAAAACTAATATTAACCCCCATGTTTTCTAGTTTGTACTGAATGTCAAGTGTGTAACACATTTCTGACATTTCTGACTGTGGAAGTGATAGCGTTTCCATGAGAAAGATATTTCCCATGAGCCCCATGGCCTCATTGCAAAGAGCTACCTGGACTCTGAATGTTTTCGTATTGAAAAGAATAACTGATAGACGTAACAGTACTTTTTTCAATATTGAATTGAAAAAAGCATTGTACAACTGACTTGTACAGTACTTTTTTCAGTTCATTTTCAATGAATTTGTCAGATTTTCTTCAGCCAATCCAACCCGGTGGCAAGATTTTGGATTCATTATACTACTTTTTTTTGGGATACATAGGTACATCACTGTCATGGGGACTGATTTGAAAATAGCAAAAAACTCTTTATAGTGCCTTTTTAAAGTAACACTATCAATGACAATGGAAGAAGGATGGAAGGACATTCCTCTAAGATTCCACATGACACAGCAAGTAGTAGCTGCTCCAGCTCAGCGGGACACGATAAATGGGCCCGGCGGACGGCTGGTGTCTGTCTGTTCCCTACTGTACATCTGTCCAACCTTCCTACCACGCACAGGGGAGGGCATCAGCATTAATGCATCAGGACATGCAGCTGTGCCGCCCGTTTCAGCCCCCCACACCAGACCCTCCTGCATGCACATGGTCAGACCGGTGCAACACACACACACACACACACACTGATGGCGCAGGTTTAGCCCCTAGAGTGAGCGGTGATATCATGTGCTTTCACGCTATACTTGTGCAGGAGTACCCAGGCACCATCTGTCTACGAAGGCAGCCTGTTCCCTCTTTCTCTGTGTGTGTGTGTGTGTGTGTTTGAGAGGCGTGGATCAGCGTCGGGCAGCTGCGTTTACACCTGTATGAGCATATCACTGTTGGCAGGGCAGCAGAGGACCACACCAGCTGTTTAACCTACATTCTCCACCAGGCTGGCTGTGCGTGCAGCACGGCGTGAGGCACTGGCGTGTGCGGAAACAAAACGCATGCATATTGATGATGCCCTTTGTTCTTAACCTAGTCAGTGTACGAACACCAACTCCGCCCCGGCCTACATAGTGCTGTTAGTGCACGCTCAGTGTCGCACATGCACAGTCGGCAAGCACAGGTCCGCGCGGACAAACAATTTTGGTGGTGCGCAGACCATCCGCGCACCGGAAAGTATACTTCAGTCTTATAGCCCACCAATGTGCCAAAAGCCTTCTAAAGCAGCCAAGGTTGGATGTTGGGAGTGAAGCTTGGATGGTGTGCGGCATCCGCCGGATAACCTCCTTCCCCATGAGGTCAGCTCAGGGAGTGGAGACATGAGGAGGGAAGCCAAGGTCCTGCTAGTCCTCAACGAGAGATAGTGCTGTGTAGAGGAGCTTAGCATCATGTATGAACATGCATGGCTCTCCCCACCTTCCGTTTCCTGACAGACAAATTTGGCCCTGGATATGGACACATCTTTTTAGTTTATAAAAAATAGATGGGAGAGATGGGTTTTAAACCAAAGGGTAACCTCCGGTGCTCAGGTTTGAATCCAGCACGGAAGTGACTTAAGACTCAAGTGGCAACCTCCTGTGCTGAAAAATGAAGCCAACGAGGGGGTGCAGTTCCTCTAATGGCCACTTGAGGCTGGCTCCAAAAGTGAGTCAATCCCCATAGACCATAGTAGACCATGTTAAAATGTCCAACTTTACAGCAGAAATAAACATCTTTACAGCCTGGTACAAAAAACGGTTTTGGTCTCTATAGCTAGTTTCTATACGGGGGGTGAATTTTTATATAACTCATCAGTTGAAATAATATTAAGCCATCATTTTATCCATCCATTACATATAGCCGGGAGTTAGGCGGGAGTCAGGCACTGCCAAGATGTTGATGGCCAGAGCCAGCACACTTCTTTTTTCCAGCGCTAGTTGGCTGGCTCCAAAGAAGAGCAGCCTTGGACGGCCTTGAAATGAATGGGAGTCTATAGGAAGGACACCAAAGCTCATAGCTTCAAAACATCTATGGGTGATGTCACACATTACGTCCAAATTTGCAGACAGATTTATCTCCATACACAGACGGAGACTGCACCTATATAGATGTCCGACAGTGTACAGCTTTCGCTTGTAGATCAGGCATTAGCGGAGCTGTGATCCACCTGCCTCATGCACAGTCACATAATTTGAAAATTACAATGGAAAGATTGTACTTGTACTGTACAACATCTCAGATAACCCAAATCCCACTCACTACGAGAGAGTAAATGGAGATTGAGAGCAAAGAAAAGGGAAGCGTAGAATGACTAAAACCTCGTGACCGACCACAGATGGGCCAACAGATTACTGTAATACATGTGGAGGGAGCCCATTGTCTCATAGAGCCCTAATGAGGCCGGGGTTGAAAATGGACTTAAAGAAAGCTCGGCGGGTTTATCGCTGCCTGCTAGCAGTGTGTAGAGTCCCAATCTCCAGCACTGCTGCTAGAACATGTGACACTCTCACTAGGCTAAATCATTTGTACAAATATCCTCACTCCCCTGCCTTTTTAATGTCACTGGTGGAGCCGCTATTAGGGCACGCAGGTTAAGAGAGTGAATCCTATGATTATTCCAGTGGAGTAGGGTCAACGCCCTCATAGGTCAAATTTGTGCCATATCTCGCTCTCTGTGTGCAACCCTGCACACTTTACACAGCTTACAAGTGTGTTAGGGGAAGGCTTGAAAACAGGCATTTTTAGAGGTTAAACATTGCCCTTTGTTCAAGTGGTTGTAGGGTAGACAATATTGCTTTTGCCAGAGTGTGTATAAGATTTATAAAAGCCTATGAAAAATCTGTAAAACATTCAAAACGCCAATGCCTACTAAACCCCAATTTCTTCCATTGAGACCTCACCACTTGGTCGTGGCGTCAGACCCATTTGCCCAGACGTTTATCCTGAATGCAAGCCTGGCAGGTCTGACAGGCTCACAGATGTTGCCTTATGCCAGCATGGCCCCCAATATACAACCCCCACCCCCAGCCCTACTCCCAATACTATGTGGGGATAAGACCATGCATGGTGCTAATGCTAAAACAAATCCCTGGCTACATACTACATTGTGCATTTCCCAAATGGAATATCTCCAAGGTTTTCATTTTTACATGATTTCATTTTTCTTTGTATTATTTTTATTTAGTTAAATACTTTTATTGCACCTGTACTATTTTACGAACATGGTACATTAGTGTGTGTCATGCTAACACAATAGTGTGTGTCATGCTAACACAATAGGGTGTGTCATGCTAACACAGTACTGTGTGTGTGTGTGTCATGCTAACGCAGCACTGTGTGTCATGCTAACACAATAGGGTGTGTCATGCTAACACAGTACTGTGTGTCCAGCTGCTGTACACAGGAGACTTCTCCAGGCAAGAGGACCGGCACCTGATGGCAGCAGAGATCCCCAGCGTGAAGCCAGACATCCTCATCACGGTGGGTTTGCTGGGCCTCGCCCGCCGCTCAAGCTCACAGCAGGCTGGTCCACCTGTTGTCATCTCTGGCTGCACCCGTCAACAGGTGTGTCCCGTCACACGATGACCAGTCTCTCCCCTCGCCCCCTGTCTCCTCCTGCAGGAGTCCACCTATGGGACTCATATCCACGAGAAGAGGGAGGAGAGGGAGGCTCGCTTCTGCAACACCGTTCATGACATCGTCAACAGGGAGGGCCGCTGTCTGATCCCCGTGTTCGCCCTGGGCCGAGCCCAGGAGCTGCTGCTCATTCTGGGTAAGACTGGCAGCCTGCCCCCCCTCCCCCCACCGCCTTTATCATAGCAGCTTAGCGTGCAAATATGAAGTGTGTGTGAGCCATGACTGCTTAGCCTCCGTCCATAGTGTTCAGTATATTTCTGCTAGTAAGAATTATGTTTATACTGTGTGTGCTACTATGTTTATACTGTGTGTGTGTTAGCATGCTAGTGTATGCTACTATGTTTATACTGTGTTTGTGTGTTAGCATACCAGTGTGTGCTACTATGTTTATACTGTGTGTGTGTGTTAGCATACCAGTGTGTGCTACTATGTTTATACTGTGTGTGTGTGTGTGTTAGCATGCTAGTGTATGCTACTATGTTTATACTGTGTGTGTGTGTTAGCATACCAGTGTGTGCTACTATGTTTATACTGTGTGTGTGTGTTAGCATACCAGTGTGTGCTACTATG